>JAOTOM010001570.1:0-73146 GCA_034440615.1 Ashinkailepas kermadecensis | reverse complement strand
AATGAATGGTATAAGTGAAATACATAACCCGCACGCACATTATTGACAAGAGTTTAGGTGACGGGGGGGAACCGCTGGATCCGGGAAGACGTTAGTGAAGAGGGCATGTCTTCTGGCTCACCACATGCTAAATAACCACCTTCTTTCCATGGGGAATTAAAGTAGCTTAGATCTGCTGGGACCCCACGTCACTCAGCGATTACGGTCAACGTGGGAATACCCCGGTCTCTTCCCCACTGCTGTCACTCTCTCTCTCTGTCTCTCTCTCTCTCTCTCTCTCTCTCTCTCTCTCTCTCTCTCTCTCTCTCTCTCTCTCTCTCTCTCTCTCTCTCTCTCTCTCTCTCTCTCTCTCTCTCTCTCTCTCTCTCTCTCTCTCTCTCTCTCTCTCTCTCTCTCTCTCTCTCTCTCTCTCTCTCTCTCTCTCTCTCTCTCTCTCTCTCTCTCTCTCTCTCTCTCTCTCTCTCTCTCTCTCTCTCTCTCTCTCTCTCTCTCTCTCTCTCTCTCTCTCTCTCTCTCTCTCTCTCTCTCTCTCTCTCTCTCTCTCTCTCTCTCTCCCTCTCTCACTCGCCCTCCAATCAAACGTCAAAACACCTGTTTCCCATCAAACAGGCAGCCGAGCGGTCGGTATCGCCGAAGCCAAGGGTTCATTAACCCTTGTGGAGGGAACAGACCATTTCCGTTAACCCCAATAGTCAGTAGTGAATGGGAGTATCGCACGACAGGGATATTTGCTTGTCAGAGATCCGCCATTTCATTGTGCTTATCTGCATATACGTTGAAATTTGCATTACATTCAACCAGACAAATGGGTTTGGTTCCGGCGGGTTTATGAGGGTCTTGATGTCCTCCTTGACTGAACGTAAAATAGCGGATGTTACACAAGCCAAGCATTTATCAGGAATGAAATGGCAACCAGGCGTTAAATGGCGTGCAGCCCTTCCATACTCACTCAGCTTTGAGTCACGAACATTCATCCTCCCATGCTCACGAAACTTCCGGGCACTTCCGACGTAGAGACCAGCACAACGTGACAGTGCAGGCAATTATTCACATAAGGGTAAGCTTTAAACGTGCCTGGAAAAAGCGAATTACAGGGGTCAGGTTATCATTCTTCCTTCACGCAGAAAAGGATCACGGGTTCCATTACAGGCGGCGACCCGCTTGGTCTCATGGGAGCGCAGAATAAACACGGGTCAAGGGCAGCTAAATGATTGGGGGGAGGGGGCACACTACACGACTTGAGCCGACTTTTCCAGGGTCAGGAAACAGGGAGAAGGGGCTTTCGTCCAGAAACATATCAGGCACTAATCGAGCGTCACTGTAGAGGAGGAAGAGGACTGGGTCGTCCCAGCATATAAGAATTCTCTCTCTCCTTTTCTCTCTCTCTTCTCTCTCTCTCCCTATCTCTCTTTTCTCTCTCTCTTTCTCTCTCTCTCCTCTCTCTCTCTCTCTCTCTCTCTCTCTCTCTCTCTCTCTCTCTCTCTCTCTCTCTCTCTCTCTCTCTCTCTCACTCTCTCTCGCTCTCTCTACCTCGCTCTCCACTCACACGCCAAACACCTGCTCCCCAAATCAACGTGTCGCCCGGCCGAAGGCGTCGAGTCGAGGGTTCTTGACCTTGGAAGTGCTGCGGCAAATACTTTCCGTGCACTGGGTCACTAAACCATCGCACCACATGTCTACGATACTTCCACCTGCTTTGACACGCGCCCTGGAGGGCCTCTGAGAATTACTCGCACTGGAGGGGGGGGGGGGCGGATTCCGCCCCCCCCTAAGATCTCGGCTCCTAGTAAAGCTGGAGGAACGAAATTCGCGGGGAGGATGGGCACGGTAGTGAACTCTATTGTGTGCAATTTTCGTGACCTTAGGTCGATATCTTCAAGGTCAAATGAGGTCAGATTGGCAAAATTTTCCGGTTTTGCGTGGCTTGGCTTGTCATCGTTATGGATCGCTGTGATTGTGTTTAGATGCTCAAAAATGGGCATCAATGATGTTTTGGACATTACTAACGATGCAATGCAGATGCTAGATCCAACATTTGACCTCAGGTCACCTATATAGCACCACTTTATCAGGTCAGTTACCTGTTCCAGTTACCGGAACCGGCCGCCCGCCCGACTGCTCCGTCGGGCAGCTCGGAGCAATCGGCTTCGTGAAGAAGGGAGTGAAGTACATGAATAAAGTATGGAAACGCAATGACAAACAGCACAAATGACAACCAGTAGTGCATTTATGGCAACATTCCAGTTGATCAAGTTTGGTTCCATTAACCTGTCATGAACTTGACCTGACTTGACCTTGGTGAACTAACATGACCTTGAAACTATACAGCATATCAATATGCATCAAACAAGTCGCTAGTGTTGCCTAGAACACTTCCCTTTTGTCAATATACTGGAAGCGCATCAGCGCCGATTTTTGTGGTCTGGCGCTATAACATTTTTTGAATTTAGCGGCCCCTAACTTGAAAAATTGTCGGCAGATTTCCATTTTTCTTACTTTAAACGACGCGCCGTTCATTTCTAAGCAGGTACACCGAAAATCGCGTATATCGACCTGTAAAATTTGCAGTTATTTGCGAAAAACCGGAGGGGTGGGCGGATTTCGCCCCCCCCGCCCTCCAGTGCGCGTGTTAAATGGTGCGGGTAATAGTACCGAACAACTGAACCCAGGAAGCTGATTACATATGGAACCGGGGATAACATTTAGAAAGGAATGAATGGACTTGAGACTCAAGTTAATTATAGAGGACCATGTGGTCCGTGGTGTGCGTTTTATGTCACGCCGAGATATGCTGGAGACCAGACTCGTACAAGTAAATTGTTGCAGGTGGAAAATATCGCAAGGCAGTCACGATGGGGAACGACGCTTAACGGGAAGTCGCTGGAAACTTGCCCTCAGGCTTTGTACCTGTCAGTGCATGTATTACCCTTGAATGCCGCGGGCCTGGTAAACGTTCGGAGGTCCAAAATACTTAAGTTGATGTAGTTGAGGAACGAACCATTAACCACTGACCATTAAGTGGCCAACGTACTAGGTGCGAATGAGGGATTTAGCAGGGAATAAATTCCGGGTTCGTCCGTTACTTAATGTAAAGCTAGCCGGCAAGATAGGACAGCACGAACCTGACTACCGTCTGTGACGGAAAAACGTAAGACGACATACGCATTTTAGCGAGGAGACGGCCTGCAAGCCCTCTTCCACGGGCGATAAATTCCATGGGCCCAAACGTGAGCGACGAATAGCCTCCGCCCTCTTCTCTTCGGAGGAGACGGAGGATGGCTGATTGAAGACGGGAATGACGAAACACTGTTGGTTGAACCCCTGGGAAAGCGTGCCGAAAAGACTGGGTAATTCACAAGGCAGCTGGTTCACTTGAGA
Organism: Ashinkailepas kermadecensis; assembly: GCA_034440615.1. Classification (NCBI taxonomy): domain Eukaryota; kingdom Metazoa; phylum Arthropoda; class Thecostraca; family Neolepadidae; genus Ashinkailepas; species Ashinkailepas kermadecensis. Next base: position 69,768 of record JAOTOM010001570.1, on the reverse strand, counting down.
AATTCTAGGCCGCAAAAACCCTCCGGCCTGGTGATCCCAGAGCGCGGAAGGGTATCCCGAGGGTGGTCAGATCCGACGGGATCCATGGGTAAGCTCGCAGGCAGCGGCACCCAATTTTGGGTCGTGATGAATCTGTGCGCGCAGTGTAGGTAACCGCCAAAAACGGCCAGGTTGGTATTCCTTCCCCGTCTCAGCTATTCCCGTAGGCCTGGGCCTCTCGATTACGGCACAGACAGGGGAGATGAAGTTTGGCGTTCCGTAAGCCCCCAACGATAGGACAGGCAGGGGATTTGAGGGTCTCCCGACCATGACCCCGGGCAGGATAGGTTAGAAAGACGATAGGGGGCCATCCCGACCGATTTGTGGCCCAGGACCACCTGTGCCCGGCGATTGCAAGTTAGAGCATGCAAGTCCTGGCAAGGCATTTGACTCATTTAAGTGTAGGTATGTCGGCCATTATTACTCAAGCCCAGCATAAGACCATCAGAAACTAACGGAATGTCGCAGCCCAGTGTCATCGAGCCTTGAAGGCAGTAAAGTAATAGCTTATCATTCCCAACGAACAGTGTCGCGTCAGCCGGTTACAGTTGTGGACCTGAGCACGGGTAATTAACATTTAACTTTGGGCTAGAAAGCCCTAAGCAACGGTCTGAGAAAGTAAGACTCGCTGAATGCGCACGTACCACTGGAAGGGAAAATATCGGGCCAACACTTTTAGTAGAGAGCGAATGTTCGGAATGGAAGATGGAAATGAATGGACTACGTGGGAGCATGCATGAAGTAGATATGGGTAGTTAAGGACCAGTGGGAGCTGTTGGAACTCTGCGTACGCATCTAGCTGTCAGGAACCCTCGTTGCCAAAATTTGACCCAGGATAATTACCTAGGCCCTCAATTTGCCAGTCCGGTGACCCGTGGGAGCATGCAGGTGGATGACATGGAGGGAAACAAGCGGGGACTTTAACACTTAACAGGGCCCCGCAGCTGGACGAGGGCCGGTGACGGACGCATTTCCCACTCCAATGTCCGTCCATTACTCTTATGACCCCCCCCCCCCTCCTAGGTCTCTCCAACCATGCGGCTCCTCTATCCCTGCCGCCACGACCAAGCCAGGTTCACTCACGAATGGAAGTGGTGAAGTGAGAAGACTTGACCTCGCTAAAATATATATTTGTGTTAGGATAACGAGTTACGGGGCGCCGACAAGATGACAATACGACGAAGACAAGATGATATGGCACGCTCAGACTGCACCTACTACAGCGAGGACTCGCGGGTCACCGCTCGCTGTGGGCCGCCCCGGTTGGGGGCCGGCGGCACGCCGGAAGCGGGATCGGCGCGGGCCGGGGGAGCCGCCCGGCGCCCGTGAGCGTAGTAAAACATGGCCGCCGGCCGGCAGCCGTGCGGAAACTACTTTCTCAAGGTCGCTCCGAAGTCAAGGGCGCACCGCAGTAGACCGAGACGAAACATAACAACAGTGCCACCATTCAGACCGACCGCTCAGACCGACCACTCAGACCGACCACTAAGACCGAACCACACCCGTAATCAATACCTAATATCCCATCCCCCTCAATACCACTCCCCCCCCCCAAAAAAAAACACCACCCCTACCTACCCATAATTACCCACACTTCTACTGCTTTACAAATCTTTAGTTCTACCCATAATAGAATATGGATCCGTAGTATATACCGGTGTTAGCACATCCTCCTTACACATTTTAAACACCATTCCTCTACTAGCTCTCCGTAGAATGCAGCAAACACTTAGGTACGCCTCCAAAATTCAAGTTATCGCAAACCACCCCACACACGCGTCATTATAAATTCTCCTAAATTTACATCATGATTATTTAGCCCCAGCCGAAAAACGAACTGGTCTCACTATAGCTTCTCGAGTCAAAACATTTTCTGAACAACTTCATTTCACTATTCCACGCATTACTTCTCTTTCTCCACCAACTACACCACCGTGGCAGATAGCCGAACGACACATTTTTTATCTAACCATCACTCCAAAATCACAGCTTTGTCCAGAATATGCGAAACAAAAATTTCACAAATTTCGGTCTCGTTACTCTCATGTTCCTTTTGTTTTTACTGACGGTTCTAAAGACGCCAACTTTACAGGAAATGCCATAGTTTCGGGAACATACAAAAAACAACACGGACTACCAGAGGGAACATCAATTTTATCGCCGAATTACATGCTATCCTCAATGCCCTCCGTTACATTCGCAATCGTTTTCTCTATCACCCCATGCGCAGCGTCGTCATTTGTTCGGACTCCAAATATGTTTTACAATCTCTTTCGTCACTTCCTTTTTCACATCATTGCCATATTTATATTTATGAAACGTTAGGAACACTTCATCTGATGGGCGTGAAGGTCCGTTTCCTGTGGGTGCCCAGTCACTACGGCATCCCAGGGAACGAAGAAGACACATTAGCAAAAGCATCATTACACCTCCAAAACATTACAGAAATTCCACCACATTTTGAAGGTATTAAATCATCAATACAACAGAGCATTCGACATTTATGGACGCAAAGTTGGACACAAAACACGAACCATACACAATTGCATATCATCAAACCTGTCGTCGATATCTGGATCACATCATATAAAAAAACAGACACGAGGAAAAAGTCTTATCACGTTTACGCATCGGCCATACTTTTCTTACACATCGATATATTTACACGGCTTCACCCACACCTTCATTCCCGTCATGCAACACCTATCCTACAATTACACATATTCTTCTTCACTGTCAGAAGTTCCACGGCCCTCGAAAAATACTGACAGACTATTGCCATATACACAAAATTCCGTTTTCTCTGCCAACACTATTGGGGGATAATCATCCATTTCTCCTCAAACTACTTTTCATTTTTCTCCACCAAACCAACTTGCTCCAGGACTTATAAACTGACTTTTCCAGCACTATAATTTTTTTCTCTTTTTTCTCTTTCCACGGCACAAGATGCCTGAGGAGGCCGAAGTGCTTAACCAAACAAAAAAACTCCCTAAGGTTAGCGAAATACTTTTTGGTTCAGTGAACTTCCATCTACCGCTCACAACGGCTTGGACGAGCGCATCAATATCGCTTTGTATCGTATCGGCGAGTACGGAGGTGCGCGTTCGAATCCCGCCTATGGCTCGGTCATCGCGGTGGCGTTCTGCAGAACCACGCCGGTGTCTTCTGTCGATGTGGCGCGCCTTCGACATGCTCGAATGCCATCTGTTGGGAATTCTTGGAACGTCGGACTGAATGGAACGTACCGCGGCCAGCGCCATCTGCCAACACAAGGTGGCCCAGGTAGAAACGGCAACGGTTTCTCTGGAATGGGTTCATCGGTGGATGATATTTTTCGGAAGATATTTCATGCAATGTGATACAGTGTGCATGTGGCAAGTCATCTGTATCATGGTTGCGAACAAGGAAAAATAACCACGTATAATTGAATTTAGAATATCATTACTCATTATAACATGCTATTGACGACTACAAACATCACGCTTCGTCAGCAGGCACCGCAGCTTTTCATTTGAAGCTAAGTATGCTTCGTTTCGATTACAACTGTGGTTCATGAGTAACTACAGAACAAACAAAGGGAGCAAATATATATTTACCTACAGACATGATGAAGGCTCCCCCGGTTCGTCCAAGGTAAGCAACCTGTTTCCATGGTTGGATGCGCCACAGGCAAACTGAACAACCATATTGAGAGCTCACGCGGGTATTAAACATTTGAGGACCACTCAAATCTCGGCGGCGGAAAATATGTGATATATGCATCGACATGGGCATGGCATGGGCATGGGCATGGGCATGGGCATGGGCATGGATATGGACATGGGCATGGGCATGGGCATGAGCATGGCCATGGGCATGTTTACACATGATTGTAGAACTGGTTAAGCTAAACTATAATGGCATGGTTGGCAACGGCTATGAAAGAGATCAACCGAGCTGACATGAATGCAATATTACGAAATTATTCAGACGTAGCTAATACCAATTTGTATTGACACCAAAATAACAGGCATGTGTAATGTAATCCATGAGTAATGACTTGCTGTAAATCAAAATCCAAGCTGCTATTTTATATCGCGCAGTGGAGAGTTTCATATTCCAATCCAAAATGAAGATCACTTGATGCTTTTGGCCGAACATGATATTTTACACCCCTCAGTTTGTCAAAATGTACGGCAGTGGTTGTCAGGAGAGGAACGGCTTAGACAAGAACATACAGTCAACATCTCCATAATGACATCAACCCGGGCACAGATCACTTGTGGTATATTAAGGTCAAATAGCACCAAGCATGGTCATGCTGGGAATTATGATACCCAATAGCTTGGCTTGACATGAAATAACCTGAAATATAAAGGCACGCGCACTTCCGGATCGTAAGAATATTTTAGGGTACTTTTATGATAAATGTCGGCAAAAGTAGGATCGTATCTTTGCACAAATCTGGTTAAACGATTGGGGTCTCCTTCGACGGCAGTGTGCACTTTGAATGGCAACATGTCAATTTTCTACCGATAATAACCGACAGTCATTCATTGCGTGCCTAGCCGCAGCAATGTAGCCAAGAGTGCAGCGAACGCCGGCCCGCTGAAGGTTGGGTGGGCCCTTCTCGGCCCACTTTGTGCGCAGAAAACGGTTCACCCGAGGATTGCTTTTTTCATGCCAGGCCTTTTCAGGACAACATCGGGCTCTTTAGACAGCATGAGACATTACAAATTCCACAGGACCCTAAGTTCAAAGGACGTCGTAAACTTCGGAGCCTTTTGGGACACTTCGTTTGTTCAGACCCCATGGAGCCGGCTGGGAGCCGGTTGACGCTAGACGACCCCTGGTCGCACATACATGGGCACATTTGAGTTCAATGGACCAGTTCTGGGAGATCTGGCTTGGGACAGGAGGGAGCTCTGGGAGCTGGAGTTGAAAAGGACCCTTGAAGTTATAGGGGCCCTTTTGGTTGCAGGGACCCTTGCGGCTGGATGGCTTCTGAGGGAGTTCGATGATCCCTGAAAGGATTCGAGCCCCTGGAGATTAAGAGTTCCCGGGGAGCTGGAATGCTCTGGGAATTTGGGGAATTTCAGGTACCTCTCAGAATTTGAGGATAGCCCTAAGAACTGGGGAGAGTCAGGGAGCTGGAACGCCGGCTGAGAAGAGCTGGAGCTGGAGGGATCCCCTCTGGGAGCTGTAGGGACCCACTGAAGCTACAGGGGCCCCTTGAAGCTGGAGGGTTCCTGGTATCTGTATGGACTCCATGTAGCTCGATGGCGCCTGCATGAGTTAGGTGGTCCCTAGTAGGATGTAGGTGGTCCCTGGAAGGTGGTCCCTAGAAGGGCTCCTGGAGTGTGATTGACCACTTACAGTTGAATAGCCCCCGGTAATTGCGAGATGTTGAAGTACGTCTAGGAATTTGTGTACTTCTAATAGCTGAAGGAGTCCCGAGAGGCTGAAGCCGATTGGGAACAGTAGTAGGCTCCTGGGAACTGGAGGAGTCTCTTAACGCTGGAGGGACCCTTGCAACTGGACGAAATTTATGAACGTTAAGCATGCGATGGTAAACTGGCATCTGGCCCCTTCGGAGGATTGGATTGGATTATGTTGAACAAAAAATGTTCCTTTTTGCAATTAAAAGGCAAGGAATTCCCGGAACGTTTCAATTTGTGATGGTCGAGCCCATTTCCACGAGGCTGCCTGCCTTCGGCCAATTGCTGCCTATGTCCATGCCCAGCCGTCATCTTTTTACCCGTATTTAACGAAGCAATAGCAAGGATGCATTTCACTCTATTCAGCTGCTAGACGCGAAGCAAAACATAAAAACAAAAATTGAAACGTGTCACCAAATGCGCGAGGATAGAGAAAGACCGGTACGTCGTCGGGCTTTGGACCTGGCCTGGTTGATGATAAAATCCAGGCCAAACACGTGTCAGGAAGTGATGTGTTTCGAAATCGTTACCGAAAGGTTAATCTGATTGTCGTAGAGCAGATGAAAGTTCCCCTTTGACATTCCCGGAACGGGAGGAATATCTGATGTAATTAGTTTTGGTTACCTTCGCAGGAGTGCCATGCCAAATGGCAGATCGTAGGTGTTGCTGTCGACGCCCGGTGACTGTGCAGAGCCTGCTGTCAGGGCCCGCCATTTGGTTATGCCCCGTTCCTCGTCGGTGCCTGTAAAAGGCGCTCCTCAGACAACGCCATCAGGTCGACGACTGTCGGTGAGATTGTGACCTGTCACTTGCTCGACGTCAGTACGGCCGGGCATACACGGCCGTGAACACAACCTGCCGGGCCGTTCTGATGCGGGCCACACTGAAGTCAATGTTATCTATTTTGCAACGAGTTATACTTGTACCCGTCTTAGACCCTACGGAAGCCTAACGCCTGCGGTCAGCTCACTGATGGCGCCCATAGCTTCAGTTTGAATAGAATAAAACACTGGGTTATGATTGTAAATGCAACTGCATGTGGTATTATAATAAATTATTCGGTTAGGTTTGTCTAATCTTGCTTCACATATTTCCAATTCCTCTACACAGTACGAGAGGTGTAACGAAGTTTGTTTCAGGCCCCCTCTTTCGAATGCGCTTAGCAGCTTACTCGTGGTTGCTGCCATGCATCCTGGGATCCGAGCTTAAAGCGGATCCCAGGCATTTGGTCGGCACCTGGTGGCGCGCTGACCTGTGTTGTCTTTACGAGACGGGCCGCAGTGGCGACATGTTGTGATTAAGTCAGCATCCGTCCCCAAACGGCGGGCTGACGGTCGGCCGGCCAAGACTGTCACAATGACATGACACAGTCGGGTGTCACGTCATTGTGACACCCGTGTCACCATTGTACTATGCGGCACGTGTAGAGCAGAGGGCAGGTCAGATTACGACGACCGGACCCCTCCCCTCATGGTGTGGCGCAATAGGTGTCGTCAGCCGACCGGACCAGGAGCGCTGCACCCTCCCCCATGAGCGACCTGTACCCCTGTCGCGCGCGCGACGGCCCCCGGTCAGCCAGTCGTCTCGGGGGAGTCGACGAGGCCAGACGTGGGCGAGATACGGAGGTGAGAGACGGGCGGATGTTGAGCGGTTACCTGTCACTGTTGAATTGGAGAAACTGTTGTAACTGTCGCTCAAGTGTTTGCCGTATTGGTTACTAATCAGCCCCATCAGTATAAGGATGTTTACGGCTGGTGCGTTTGGAGGAGCTGTCGAATTTGAGAAGCTAATAAATCTGGAACCAGTTATCGCGGAGCGAGGAAATTCTAGACTATCACTGCTAGGCAAAAAGAGAACTTGTTTACAGTAGTCAGGAGTGCTCTTACGTACCGGACATGGATCCAGTCCACCTGCTTTAGCTGCATGGGTATGCTTGGAATGAGCTGTAGCCTGTACCTGAATTGACGTGTTCCGTTCAAACACTGTTTCACCTCCTTGGCTGAGGAAAAGCGTCTTCCCCGAGGGTTATAACGGCTGACTTCATTGTTACTTTCAGCCGGCTGATGTGGCATCTGCTGTTAAATTACTCAGATCAAACCAAGTACTAATAACATGATGTATCACATTGAAACGTAGCACGGCAAGCAAAGATTGGTGTAGCCAACATGCACACATAAGACACACATACATACACAGATTACATAGGACATTTTGAGGGTGGCCAGCATCACTGCCTCCGTTTGTCTCCCCGTTTCCGCCGGAAGTGACCAGTTGGACATGTGAGATGACGGACTCTGCTGATCATCCGCGACCTGGAGCCCAAGCGGAGGGCCGGGCGACCAAGGCCAGTCGTGGGCGCCAGCGTTCATCCTCGGTTGTGTAGGAAGATGTGCAAACATAAAGCTTGACAAAAACACGAAGGGACATCAAGCTACGTGGAAAACCGAAGATAAACACAGAACAACGTAAATGACAGCCGCCCGTTTCCCAATTTCGATCGGTTGCTACCTGCCTATGTGTTAGTCGATCGGTCGCAGGTGGCCTATTGTAAGATAATCTATATATGTCAATCGATCGGTCGCTGGCTGTCTATTGTAAGATAACCAATGTCAGTCGATCGGTTGCTGCCTGCCTATTGTAAGATAGCCTACATGTGTCAATCGATCAGTCGCTGCCTGCCTATTGTAAGATAACCTATATGTGGCAATCGATCGGCCGCTGTCTGTCTATTGTAAGACAACCTATATGTGTCAATCGATCAGTCGCTGCCTGTCTATTGTAAGATAACCTATATGTATCAATCGATCAGTCGCTGCCTATCTATTGTAAGATAACCTATATATGTTAATCGATCGGTCGCTGGCTGTCTTGTAAGATAACCAATGTCAGTCGATCGGTTGCTGCCTGCCTATTGTAAGATAACCTATATGTGTCAATCGATCAGTCGCTGCCTGTCTATTGTAAGATAACCTATATGTGTCAATCGATCAGTCACTGCCTGTCTATTGTAAGATAACCTATATGTATCAATCGATCAGTCGCTGCCTATCTATTGTAAGATAACCTATATATGTTAATCGATCGGTCGCTGGCTGTCTTGTAAGATAACCAATGTCAGTCGATCGGTTGCTGCCTGCCTATTGTAAGATAACCTATATGTGGCAATCGATCAGTCACTGCCTGTCTATTGTAAGATAACCTATATGTATCAATCGATCAGTCGCTGCCTATCTATTGTAAGATAACCTATATATGTTAATCGATCGGTCGCTGGCTGTCTTGTAAGATAACCAATGTCAGTCGATCGGTTGCTGCCTGCCTATTGTAAGATAACCTATATGTGTCAATCGATCAGTAGCTGCCTGTCTATTGTAAGATAACCTATATGTATCAATCGATCAGTCGCTGCCTATCTATTGTAAGATAACCTATATATGTTAATCGATCGGTCGCTGGCTGTCTTGTAAGATAACCAATGTCAGTCGATCGGTTGCTGCCTGCCTATTGTAAGATAACCTATATGTGTCAATCGATCAGTCGCTGCCTGTCTATTGTAAGACAACCTATATGTGTCAATCGATCAGTCACTGCCTGTCTATTGTAAGATAACCTATATGTGGCAATCGATCGGCCGCTGCCTGTCTATTGTAAGATAGCCTATATGTGTCAATCGATCAGTCACTGCCTGTCTATTGTAAGATAAACGGCATGTGTCAGTCGAGAGGGAAAAGGAAATTGGCGGTTGACTTTAAAAGGAGCTCGAGGAGCTCCCACTGCTCATCTCCGAGCAGTGTCTCCAACGATATTAGTAATTGATTGCTGGCGAAGTAATTAGAAATGTAGCAACGCTGTGAGGAATATCTTTGGTATGTAACGAAAAATGGCTGTGGAATAACGGACACCGCATTCCTGAGAAAGAGGAGCGTGGTGTTTCGGCTTCACGGATAATTATGCGTCATATGTGTATAGCATAGACGGAAGTCGATGAGCACCACCTCTTTTAAACGTGTGTTTTGTTTTGATGAGGACAATTAGGAAAGGACGTGCTTAATATTATGAGTATGTGGGTGTTGTGATTCCAGCATTCCTCAATATATTTATATAATAAGAAGTTGGCCGGGAACAGTAGGTTGCCGGGGGATGAGTCAGTACATATGATGGTGGGTATGTTGTGGTGATCACCACATCACCATCACACTCAATCATAACACTTGTCACCATGCCACTCATGTGGTGATGAGATGTTCGATGCTGTGTGGTAGACAGGGTGGTCTGGCCACTAACCCTGCTGTGGTACCGAATGGTGTGGTGATGATTTAATCCGGACAGTGTTGAACCCACCGCACCATGCGGCTCCCGTACCACGTTGATACGGGAACTGTTAGAGTAGAAGTATATGTCTTGTGGGTGGACCTGACATTCGCAAAATTTGATAGTTTCGATGGGCAGATTGTTTTTTTTTTCTTTATTCGTAGAAGCTCGTCGTGCGTCAGCCCATCTTCACTTGGTGTAGATGTTGGGTAATCTTGTTCCCATCTAGTGGTGTAAAAATTGACGGTGTCATTCCATGTCCGTTCATTGAGCTGTGCCGCTATAAGAGAGAACAGGCATAATTATTTTCGCTGAAATCGCGAATTATCGGAGAATAATCTCACTTACTGCTTCCAAATCGCAAATGCTGGATGTGGTAGTATGGTGGTCAGCTCAACTAACATTTTTTACACCTATATTTAACGTCTTCAAGGATATTCGAGGTCATGGACTCGACTGAATGTATGACGTTTCAGATCTGAGTCTCTCCGGCGGCAATTTCGACACGAATGGAGTCGTCCATCTCTAGGGTCAAGGAAACGATATTTTCGGACACTGTATCGGAGGTTTTCAAGAACAGATAAACACTTTAACCTCATTTGACCCTTGATATATGGAGCGAAATGCAACAAGTTGTACATCGTTAATATTTCGAACTATTATGGAATACCAAGATGGGCATTTCTACCTGGTATGGTGATTCATTTTTGCATAGAGAACGATTAAGGTGAAAATTCTCGATTTGGTTAAGACAAAAATTGACCACAAAGCTGACCTACGAGGTCAACCAGGGAGTCAAATGATACAAATCGGGTATCAATCGCAAGATCTCATCCCATACAACACACTAATTTCGTTTCATGTCGCACTCCCGTTTGGAAAAGCTGGGGCATTATAACAATCCTCTGCTTGGACGAAGCTGCAAAATGTGGTGCACTGGGGAGGACCGGCTTCTGGCTTCCACTATATGACCGGATGTCTGCAACACTGAAGTGAGCAAACATTTTAAATATCAAGATAAGAATAGGAAGAAAAAGAAATTACACTTGAAGTGCACGGGATTCACGTGCGACAAGGGCCCAGGATTGTCGTTTTGTATCTCCTTACGCGAATCACGTGTGACCGGGGCCCAGGGTTGTTGTTTTTAACGGAAATCACGTGTGACCGGGGTCCAGGATTGTCGCTTGGTATATCTTTGTAGGCACCTTCGAACTCAGATTAAAGCGTTGACACCTCCACAGATTGTGAGCTGAACACTTATGGTTATACAGGTGCAGTGGAGCCCGTGACCTTACCAACTGATATAGTTTCACAAGTATTCAACAACCGACATAATGCCCCCGATCAAGCCTACGCACGCGGCAAAGTCTTGCACTTGCATTGGAAGCACGACCACGTTCAGAACAGCCTGGTACTGAATTTTGCCATCTGGATCATTATGCTCTCTAAAGTACTATGGTCTCCATTTGCTATTGAAAGGTTGGATAGTACCTATTGAGGATAAATGGATTAAATCAAATTGCCCTCGCATACAAACCAAAGCAATAAGCATACACTGTCTCTAGTTTCGTACTCTTTTGTATCGATTCCATCAGTGGTACATTATTGCAGAGTTAATGCAATGGTGAAAAGTCATCGAGAACGAAACCTATAACAACATCTCAGTTACAAATTATTGTGTCACATTGATTGTGCTTAGTTTACAACTAAAAATGATACTGGATCGAATATATATGACAAATATGGCTTCCAATGCCAAAGCCACTCAAATAATACGTTCCATAAATTCAGTATATATACAACTATCATCCCGAAAACCAGAGCAGTTCGAAGGGATGATCCCACACTGATTATGACCTTTTTGAATGTTACGTCCTATGCCTAGTCGTTTTCTTACGATTTTCTTATGGAGATGAGACGTTTCGTGGTGAATAATATGCCTTTTTTTCTTCAAACGGTTGTCCGGTGCAATCATTTTCCTCAAGCGTTGCTAATTGTATCTCCCACAAGTAAAAAAGCTCCTATCAGAATACATGAAGAATATGTCTTTTTGCCCAACCAGCTATACTGTGCAATAATTTACCACAAACATTCCTAGTGATCTCCTCCCCACACGTAAAAAGCTTCTACCAGATATACAAACACACACACACACACATACACAAACACACACACACACACATACACACATACACACACACACACACACACACACACACACACACATATATATATATATATATATATATATATATATATATATATATATATATATATATATAAGGATGCACGCACTCACCCACGCACGCACACACGCACACACAGACGCACACATTCACACATTGAGATACGAATCCATGCACAATAGGGGTTTAAGCAACAATGAACCCGTCCTCCTCGATATCCCGGAACCGCGTTATCCACTTGAACACCTTCCACCGGCTCAGACAGCCTGACCGTCACCTGGAATGGTGTTGTCCAAGATGCAGGATATGAGGCCAGCCAGGAGCATGGCTGTAGACAGAATGACGTAGATGACCTGGTCGAGTGTGGCGTTGCCCGTTTCGAGCTGCTTGGCATGAGTCGTCGCGTAGTCGGGCACGATCTGAGGCCAATTTCACTAAAATGAGAAACGGAGTATTGCAAAGACGACGTTACACTAACATCACGAGCTAACAAAACTACACAATACGAAGTACATCTTTCGCTAAGCACGAGATGTGTAAAAAAACCTGTGTCATTGCCAGTTATTACATCCACTGTACTTCACGAAAGTTGTCCATTGCAAAAAATTGTCAATACACCGTTGTAAATTACATCACAATTGATAAATTACATTAGATTATAATTACACCGCAAATTACACATGTTGTCGGTTGTGTGAATTATAATAGATGGCATAGGAGCAGGGCTAAGGATGGATGGACTTGATTTGTTTTCGACGAGATTCAGCGGCGGTGCCCAGCAGAAGTTTGTGAGCCCGGCATTGACCGGGCTTCTCAGCCGCACACCATTAACCGACCGACAGTTGAAAATATTCTCCCCTGCTTAGCTCAAGAACGGCTGGGCCGATACTACAAAATTCAAAAGACAATTGGCAACGTGATGGAGTGTGATCTCAGGGCCCTTGAGAAATCATGTTTTAGGTCCGTATTAAGGTCACAGATCAAGCTCAAAACTGTAAAATATGAGGTACTGGAATACGTGACTCTCTCAGCAACTTATTGGTTTCAAAAGTGTATTTCATGGTGTTATATCACCGCGCACTGATTACTCATGCATAAGGTATCCAGTGCCCAGTGGGCTGCATCAGGTCGCAGGTTAAGGTCAAGTACAGTCTAGATGAGACTGTAATATCGGCATCTGCTTCTCCTATCTGAACAATTTAAACGAGAAGTGGGAATGCTAAGCCGTAATATCGAGTATCAGACACATGCCAAAAGGTCGTTGTTTGACCGTTGTACGCTATGTAAGGTCAAGGTCAAACGGATGACCTTAGTGGTAAATATGCGGATGGATGCACTGCAGTAGTTTGTAATGGAAAACCAGACTATCTAATTGGTATGTGTTTTTCACATGTGGTACAGGCGTCTGCTATGTGGGCAGCTTTACAGAATGTCACCTGAGAATGTGAAGGGGAGGGGCAGGAAGATCAAGGTCCTATCAGACCAACCTTATCAAAAATGCTTAGCGCGGAAACCTGTGAGCCGATTTTAAGGAACAAAACGCCATTCAACAGCTCTGGAACATACGATCTTGCTAAAAGTGCGGTGACAGTAAAAACAATATTTTCCATTTTATTGGATGTGCATATCATTACACGCCATGTGTGTACTGAACACACCATGCATACAAACAGAACACGACGACATGTGTGCCACAGCTCACATCAGACTTCACCTGTCGGACGCTTACATCCGGTCTGAGCAATGGCGGAACCAGGATTTTCTGAAGGGTGAGGTCGACGAAAAAATTGGATGTGATGGACATCGACTTCGGTGCGCGAAGCGGGCCAAACAATTCTTGTTCGACGTGTTGTAGATTCAGCAACATATGGTTGTAGAGGAGCATACGAGTGGCTGCTTTCAATTGTCCAGAGCCGCCACACCTCGACATTTACTGGCTTAGGAAGCCAACACCAAACCTGCACGAACCAATCATATAACACAGCCCAGAATGTGGCGTGAGGCGCACCACTAGCGAAGCCAGGATTTAGGCTTGAGGAGCGGCATGCTCCAACAAAGTGTCATCATAGATACGGTATCCAATTGTGACGAAGGAAAAATGGCGTATGAACAGGATGAAGCATACCCATATGCGTGTCTTAATCTAAACCTAAAAACTTCAGCACATTGAGTATTAATTTCCATGACAATTTAAATCGGTGGTCTGATCAATTTAGAGGTAGGTACATGGCTCCGTGAAGGACATGGCCTCATGTACTGAACATGTGCTTTAGCAACGAAGTGCAATGGAAGCTATTTGTAAATAAATAACAATTGCACGACCTTCATAACCATGAAAAATGTGCTGAAAAATAAAAGGTTTTATTATTTCACCAAGCACTGACACTTCGGTGTTCACTCATGATTTATTGGGCAATTGGGCCCTTTAGCTTCGGTGTTCACTCATGATTTATTGGGCAATTGGGCCCTTTAGCTTTCAGCTTAGGAGGCACATGCCGTTTTGCCCCTCTCTGTATTTGCAGCTGAAAGCGGCTATTACCATGCCATTTTCCGTTTTGACTTCCCATAATGTTCCTAGGTAGGAGACACTGTGGATCCCCGAAGTCGAAATACCGTCACTTGAGGAAACAAAATATTGCAACCTCAATAAGTCTCACTGAGCTTCCGATTGCCGTTTGCACCAGCGGAATTACCTGTTGTTCGCACAGACACGAGGGGCACAACACGCCCCCATCCTATCGATCGATGTGACATATTCTACGTCAGCAGCACGTTAACAAAAATGATAATCCGCAGCGGTTTGGATTGTTCGGAAAATAAATATGCGCTACGAACTGTTTTGACGCCACGAAACCCACGAAGACGAACATCAGCTATGTTACAGTGCTACCTGTAGTAGAGCTCAGAAATGTTCCCGTCCCGTCCCGTCCCGTCACACGTGCGGTCGCGATCTCAGCAACACAATTATCAATGGGTAGCCAACACTGAGGACTTCCACGTGGCGTCACGCATGGCTCAAAGGACACCGCGTGAGCCTAGCCATGAGTCGACATGAGAGATACGTTTTCGAAACAGAATCACTCGAATCTGAATGACTCGCGAATCGCAAAATCAAGTCGTTGGTAAGAAAGCAGAAATTCGTGTCTGAATTGCACATTTGTGATAACAAACTATATACGATTGTGAAACGCGACTTAATACAATTTGTGGTTTGTATGACGCACGCCGTCCGTTAACAAACAGTGTGATTACAAAAACAATAGCGAAGTTGGCCAAGATGTGTTAAGGATGACGTCACCACTACGTGCCAGGTGCGTGACGTGTACCGACGTGCCACATTTTGCACATGACAACACTCGCCGGCGGCGAAATCGTGTCGTACGTCGGTGAAAGGTGCGCCTCGTGTGAAGGGAAATTACACATTGAGATGTAGGCAAGGTTGTCAACAGTGGACAAAACACGGATCGGTACACAGTGAGATGTAGGCAAGGTGCCATCAGTGGGCAACACACGGATCGATACACAGTGAGATATAGGCAAGGTAGCCATCAGTGGACAACACACGGATCGGTACACATTGAGATGTAGGCAAGGTAGCCATCAGCGGATAACACACGGATCAGTAGACAGGCTGCTTAACGTTAACAACTGATGCCAACAAGGTTGGTCACAAACGTTTACTGAGAGCATACATTGATCAGACATAAAGCGAGTCATACAATGCTAGAGGCGACATGATACCTACCGTCATTGAGAAATGACTGTCTCCCTGAACCTACCAGAGAGATGAGAATAGATGTTCCAATAATAAACATATTCCTTGTTGACTGCAAATCAATGAATTGGAGAGACGAAAGGCCTGCAATAGAAACAAACACACGTTATCGTTCTGATAGCGGGGACGCCACATATCTATTGACCGTTCAAGGCGAAAGAGTTGCCAGCTATCGGCAGACACGTTGAACTACTGTGTATGGGATAAAAGTGTGACAAATCTGGCGCGCTACCAAAAACAATTTGGAAACAAAAATGCAACCAAGCAAGAGTGACATGCATGCAACATATTTGCACACTGCTGACTGATGCTTCATTACACTCCAATATGCACAAGTACCTGGCCACTCTGCTTCACCGATATCTCATCCAGATTCCCATACTTTTCTGCCTAAGTTCCCAGTGGACAATTAGCAGTGTAAATCCACATAATGTTAAAATTCAGCTAAAAACGCAGGCTCATGTACTTTTGGTATTGCTAGGCCAACACCACCAAAAGATTCAATGCCATGCAACAGCAACATTTTGATGGACCTCCTAATGGTCACACAACACTGGAATCCACCATCAGAGTTTGTATGCACTATCAAACTCCTTTTAAGGGAAGAGGGAAATGTGACTAAATATTTCAGATACTTGTATTTTAACTCAGATAGGGCATTTCAAGACAAATTTGTAAGAACACAATTCTTGAAATGACTAGGTAAGATGATGTGACCACTCATTTCTGGTTCAAATGCATACTTTTCAGTTGGTAAGGGAAATTATATAAAAAAAAATTGGAATGGGTTGGATATTATATACCGAAGAAAGGGCATGATGGCTTATTTAAAGATATTATTGTGCTTCATGGTATTGAGAAGAAAAGTTGTGTACACATTTACCTCCATGAAGCAGGCAAAGGGGTTAGTGTTGGTTAGGTTAGGCTAGGTCAGTTTTTTTAGTTTTGATAAATTTGATTTTTATTGAAATTTTAAAACATATCAATTTCATTCTAAAAAAAAATCGTTCGGCTAGGTTTTGATTGGTTTTTAAGGTGAAAAAAATTGTGCATAAAAAGATGTAGTATTTTTCAAGTTTTCAATTTTCCTCGTCCTTTATATGGGAGGTTGGGCTAGGCTAGGCTAGGTTGCGTTACATTGTATTTATTTATTCTTTTCTTAAGTTATTTTTTATGCTATGCTACCAAATTTAAAGTAATTTTTTCTCCTTATTTGCCTGCAATCTGAAAAGTAAGCAGTTGCACAGGAAATTGCTGGTCATATCGTGTTGACCAGATCCCAAAACATTGTATTGGGAAAAGAAAGTCCAAGAATTTACAAAACACCAGCTCAAATTTACAATTTTAAAACTTATATGAACCCAACAAATGGGAGATAAATTGAACTGACTTAACTTCAAACAATTCACAAACACTTCTAAAAATGTGGAATTTAAAATAGAAGTAACACAACCTAGCCCAATCTCCTTTGCTTTACGGTGGTAAACATGGGATGGATATATATTGTATCCCAACTAAACTTCATTAACAACATATTTTAGGGAACATATGTGCTGTTTTATTGAATTGGTTGATTTGAATTGGCAGTCTCCTGTATTTTGGGTGCAATAAATCCAACACCAATAATTGAAGGCTTTAGCATTCGGAGTAAACAGATCCATGAAGAAGAAGAAGAACCTTGGGTTCTTTCACGACGCATTCAACCGCTAGGTCATATAGCGTCGCCAACCTCTCACGCCGATTGGTCGCTGGAGGGCTCGGTAATGCTGCCGGTTGTGAAATTCGAACCCACAATCTTGCGATCTAGAGTCCGACACTCTATCAGCTGAGCTACAGCGTAGGTGGCTGGATTTTATGCGGTGCCTCCACCATAACATTGCCTGGTTGTTTCCAAATCGTACCACAAGAAAGAACAAATGTCCTGCATCTTGTACGGCCGCGGTAGCTCAGTCGGTAGAGTGTCGGACTCTTCATCGCAAGATTATGGGTTCGAATCTCGCAACCGGCGGCGTCACCGAGTCCACCCGAGACCAATCGGCGTGAGAGGTTGACGACGCTATGTGACCTAGCGGTCTAATGCGTCGTAAAAGAACCCAAGGTTCTTCTTCTTCTGCCTCGCCATCGATGGCACAACGCTTTTTATCGCCGATATATTCTGAGATTTGCACAACTGATACTTTCGGTATGTTATAATCCATCTGTGTTGCTCTCAGCAAGCTCGGACAGTATCACGCAATACGGTACTCGTATTGTTTATCCTTCACACAAAGCCGCCATCTTTAAATTTTTGCACTGTCATCTAGCGGCAGGTTGGACGGCGAATTAGCGCTTACCATGCCTACCGATGCTTCTAATCCGTATCTTGGAACCAGATCGTTTGAAGTATTGAATCACAACGTACACTATTAGTGGCCACAATGCTGAAATAGTCAACAGAAGTATTCTTAGAATTCCGAGGGACGATATCTCACTACGAGATTGAACAAGCAGAAATTGAATATTGAACCTGCTCATCGCAGCATCCACGCCTGAACGCAAGAAGTAATATATATATATATATATATATATATATATATATATATATATATATATATATATATATATATATATATATATATATATATATATATATACATATATATATATATATATATATATATATATATATATATATATATATATATATATATATATATATATATATATATATATATATATATATATATATATATATATATATATATATATATATATATATATATATATATATATATATATATATATATATATATATATATATATATATATATATATATATATATATACATATATATATATATATATATAACCAATGAAACAAAGCCACTCACGTTGTTATAGCTACCGTGATTAACCTTTGCGAGTCTGATAAATATTTACATATCAGACGAAACATGGCCGAGACAATTTCAGCGAGTGCAATCTGAGCGAGTGTATGAATGTCTAGGTTTAGTGAAACTAACTCGGTGAATTCTTGTGGATTTGTTCCAAACGATCTACATCTCCTTAATCTATGCTGGCTGAGATTAATCAAGGCGTTTTGATCAGTATGGGCTTTGCTATATGAGGTTTGATAATTTTATCCAAGCTTTTGCATACTAAGACATCAAGCGAACGGGTTTATAATTGCTTGTATTTGTTCGACTTCCTTAAACAAATACATTAGTATGATGTGAGCCAGTTTCCAAGCTGCTGGAACTACAGGAAATCTTATGGATCTATTGAACTATGTAGTTAGGGGCCTGCCCATCTAGTACTTTATTTCTCTTACTGTTCTGACCAATATCCCATCCGGACCGGTCGCCTTGTTTATCTTTAATGTCCTTTATATGCTTTACAACCATTTCCTCAGTAGCCTGTCACTCATCTAGATGCTTTCACTAATTCAGTGATATATCACTAATTCATTGGTCCAACGCGTTTAATTGTTCCAGTTTTCATCGCATAAAAACTAAAGAAATTCTTCATATCTCCATTACGGTTTTCTGGCAACCCTATTTCTACTCTCCTCTTTGATTGCCGTATAGCCTTTTGTCATAATCACTTGCCTTTCGGAATTCTTCTAATTTCCCGGACAACTTCTAGACTTGAAAGCCCGATAGCAATGTTCTTTCAACTGATTGTTCTGTTTACGTATTCCGATAACTACCTTTACGTTTTTACCATTTACACATTGCTTAGGTATAACAGCTAGGAATGATATAATAAAACAATAACCGTACACAAATAATCGTCTCATGAAATATCTGCCACGTTATGTGCGCGTCACAACAATAAAAATAATCTCCAATTTTATGCTTGCTATAATAGGTACCAGGAGAATATAATATCCCTAACCAAAGTTATACACTTCCCAAGATAAATTCTCCATTACTCTACAGGTTAGCACTAATCTCATGATATGGTGGTCGTTGTCTCCCAGCGGCTCCCCGATAGATAATGCCTGAATGTCTGATGTAAGAATTTAATCTTAGATATTGTTCGCCCTACATCCGTCGGTCCGTACGCTTTACGATTTTGCATGTTATCCCTCTACACGTGCCATACTAATCTTCTCTGCATCGTTTTGTTTTTGTATATGCACCTGCTGTCGAAGCAAGTACAATGTTGCCCAATGCAGGCCAGGGACTGCACCAGTTCCGCGTGCCGACGAGCTGTATAAGTCAATCCAAAAAAGATAATTAGCTCATTGAACATTACCGGTCTTCCCCATGCAATCCTTTCAGTTCCTTATTTGCCGTATACAGTTCTTCACTTGTTCTTTCGCGAACGGTCCATATTATGAGAATACAGGATGCTTGTCTCCTTTCCCCGTCGTTCCTGCCTTCCAACATAAACATCCTCGAAGTATGAAATAGGGGTAAGTGCTCGTCAAGTCATCAAGTCATAACTTGTTCTGACAACACGATGCCACATGGGTCCATCAGGGTTAAGCCTGCAAAGAGAAGATACTATACTAGACAGAAAGATACTCAACACCCTAACCTAACTTAACATAACCTACATCCTAAATTTTAAAGAAACTATCCACCAACATCCTGCACACCTACCAGTACCTATCTACCTAACTCTCTAGCCCTACTCACTTGATCCCGCGTAACACACGCGTGCAATTAATGCCCCATCAATCATTTTCAACCTCCATCCATGCCTGTCTGAGGGGGCCTGCCCTATGTCTACATACTAGCATAAAAGCATAAATATCGCCCTACCTATAGCTAATTATAACTAAAAATTATTATCTAACCTAAAAAAACGTCTACCACATTTGTAAATACGTTCAATGAGGGCCTCCCCACATGTGTGTGGTTTTCTGTGCTGTTTTGCTTCGTTTTTTAACCTTTTATCACTAACTAATATATTTCTTCTCTGATCAAGATATCAAGCTAACTAGCAACTAACATAAGCATCCAAGTCATCAAACCTTCTGGCACCTTTTCTCCAGTCAATAATGCCACAGGAGGAAACATTTTACAACGGAGCCTTGCGTTTTCGTTGTTTCCTATGTCATGCATACGTCATCAAAATTATCCTAGATATCGCAATGTGCTCGTTATATTTACACTCGTTCGGATTTCGCAGTCGTCCCATTTGACAGCTCGCTCACATTGTATTCACTCAGATGGACTCGTTCAAAGTGAACTGGCTCAAACTGCATTCACTCAAACGCCGCTGATCCACGAAAAGCAGATATGCAAGACAGACAAGATAGAGATACAATATGGAGACAAACAGCGCAAGACAGATCGGACAGACAAGACAGGCAGGACAGACAGGACGGACAGGACGGACAGGACGGACAGGACGGACAGGACGGACAGGACGGACAGGACGGACAGGACGGACAGGACGGACAGGACGGACAGGACGGACAGGACGGACAGGACGGACAGGACGGACAGGACGGACAGGACGGACAGGACGGACAGGACGGACAGGACGGACAGGACGGACAGGACGGACAGGACAGGACGGACAGGACGGACAGGACGGACAGGACGGACAGGACGGACAGGACGGACAGGACGGACAGGACGGACAGGACGGACAGGACGGACAGGACGACAGGACGGACAGGACGGACAGGACGGACAGGACGGACAGGACGGACAGGACGGACAGGACGGACAGGACGGACAGGACGGACAGGACGGACAGGACGGACAGGACGGACAGGACGGACAGGACGGACAGGACGGACAGAACAGACAGGACGGACAGGACGGACAGGACGGACAGACGGACAGGACGGACAGGACGGACAGGACGGACAGGACGGACAGGACGGACAGGACGACAGACGACAGGACGGACAGGACGACAGGACGGACAGGACGAAAGGACGACAGGACGGACAGGACGACAGGACGGACAGACGGACAGGACGGACAGGACGGACAGGACGGACAGGACGGACAGGACGGACAGGACGGACAGGACGGACAGGACGGACAGGACGGACAGGACGGACAGGACGGACAGACGAACGGAAGCATGGGCTGACAGCCGGGCTTCTGTGCGGACGGGTGGATGGACGCATGGTCGGACGGACGGTCGGACGGACGGACGGACGGACGGACGGACGGACGGACAGATGGACAGACGGACGGATGGGCGAACATACGGGGTGATAGGCGAACAAACGAATGGAAACACTTACCCATGCCCGTGATCATTCCGAACAGAGACACGAAAGCTCCGCCATACACTGGAATCGGAATGGAGATCAAAAGAGCGCCGAACTTGCCTACCGCGCCAAACATCACCATAAAGAGAGCTGACCATTGGATGACTCGCCTGCTTGCCACCTGAAAACAATGGGACAACTGTTGTGACCACGTCCACCTGACAACAATGGGACAACTGTTGTGGCCACGTCCACCACAAACCTCATCGTCATCAAAATATGCCCGCGGTAATTGGAGCAATTATTAACACGGTCGCACACGACTTTAATACTGCACTGAACAACCGAATGGTGTGTGTGTGTGTGGAGGAGTAGTCATGTGACTTCATGCACATTTGAGCGGGAGCGACATCGATGTCTGAGCTGGACCACGTATCTCAGAATCTCGAGACTATTCTTGGTGGATGTACTACAAGGAGGACACACATTGTGGAAATCATTGTGTTAGTGGTAATACACGTCATTGTTAGACCTGAGCTTTCAAGCAAGACGACGTGAAAAAAATAATAAGCGCCAAAAATATGCTACAACAGCTTTCAGGACTAAGGACATGACGGGACAAAGCTGGTCACGGGAACTGGGAGCATCAAGCCACGGGCCTCGAACTCAAGGTTCTTCGACATGACCTCGATGGTATTCGCCAATAGCCTGCATGTGGCCCACAACTTCTAAGGCAAACGAAACAATGTGGCCCGTGTGATGATGTGTGTTAACCCACATTCGATGTGACACCACTCAGTATCTGGCGCCGCCTCTGCGCGCGGTCCGCCGCCGCGGGGCATGCTGACCGATTCGTTGTCCCGTGACCCGAGTGCTCAATACACCAATTGGTACCCGACCGCCGCCGAGTTTACTACATGGCGACCAGTGAGTGAACTGACCGGGTCTCTGCGGTTTGGTGTGTCAGTTTCGGTTTTCTTTGTGTACGGTGAATACGAGTGATGGCGTTTCTTGGCAAAGTGCCGGAGTTTGATGTGTCAGTGGAGAGATTTGGTATATATAGCCGACGCATCGAACAGTTTTTCGTCGCGAATGGTATCAATGATGATCAAGTGGAGAAACGTCGCGCTACCTTTTTGAGCGTTGTGGGTGCGAGCACGTTTAGCCTGGTCGAAGATTTGATTGCCCCGAAGTCAGTACACGACGTGTCGTACAAGGATTTGATTAAGCTGCTCTGCGACCATTTCGAGCCGGAGGATTCATCGATAGTTGCCCGCTTCCGTTTCAACTCTTGCATCCGTGAACGTGGCGAGTCCGTGCCAGTATACGTGGCTCGGTTGCGGAAGTTGGCGACGTCTTGCAACTACGAGCCGTCTATTCTGGACGAGATGCTTCGTGACCGCCTCGTCTGTGGTATTCAGAACCAGCCTCTGCAAACCAGATTGCTCAGTGAGCCTGGCTTGACTCTCAAGTCAGCGAACACCATCGCCCAAGCGCACGAATCTGCCGTTGCCAACGCTGCGGAGCTTTGCGGGATGTCTGCCGTGTGTGACGTCATCGGCCGGCTCAGTGGTCGTGAACCAATCGCCGTGCCGACTGGTGGTGACGTCATTCAGCGCGTGGATTCAGGTTCCCGGCCCTTTCAGCCGCGACCTGGGGTCGGCAGAGTGGGGGAGCAGCGGGCGCCGTGGCAGAGCAGGGGAGGCGTAATAGACAGGGCTCCGAGACAGCGATGGTCCGAGACCCAGCGGGCCGACGTTTCTGGATCGGTGCGCACGGTGTCACAGCCGCCGACACTCACCTTCTGCGTGCCCCTTTAAAGCGTGCCGCTGTTTTCGATGCGGTGGAGAGGGGCACATCAGGGGAGCTTGTCGCGCAGCGGTACAGGCGCAGGAAATCTGTCACGTTTCAGGGGAGACGGTGGACAACAGTGCAATGGAGCTGACTTCAAGTGAGAATCGCCATTGTGACGGTGAGCGACAATCATACGATTTGTTTCGATCGCATTCGCAGTTCTCTGGGGGTGGACGTAAACCACCGCTTATGGTGGAAGTGTCACTGGATGGTAGGGATGCCTGTATGGAGGTGGATACTGGGGCTGCGGTCAGTGTGTGTTCTGAGCAGGAGCTGTTGCGTCTGTGGGCTCCTGATACACCTGAACTAATACCCTGTGACTCCACGCTTAGAACGTATAGTGGGAAGGTTCTGCCAGTGTGTGGCCAGATTGAAGTGGCAGTGAAATACGGGGATCAGTGTGGTCGGTTACCGTTGATTGTTGTTAAAGGGGAGGGGCCGATGCTGTTTGGTCGCAACTGGCTGTCTCACCTCAGACTCGATTGGCCTTCGATCTGCCATTTGTCGGGGAAGGGGGGCCTGAGGGGAACTCTAAGGGAGTTTGCTGAAGTGTTTGAGGATGGCCTGGGCCGTTACAATGGAGAACAGGTCAGGATTTCAGTGGATCCAGATGTTCAGCCGAGATTCTTTAAGGCTCGGCGAGTTCCCCTGGCTTATAGAGAACAAGTCGACGCGCAGTTGGATGAGCAGATTAAGGAGGGTCTTTGGGAGCCTGTCACACACTCCAGGTGGGCAGCGCCGTTGGTCGTGGTCCCCCGGGCAGACAGAACTGTACGGATCTGTGGCGACTATCGCCTCACAGTAAACAAGGCTGCACCTGTTGAGCAGTATCCCCTCCCCCGTGTCGAGGAATTGACATCGAAGTTGGTGGGCAGTAAGGTTTTCTCAAAGATAGACCTGAAGTCTGCGTACAATCAACTCGTGGTAGAGGATGGGTCCCGAGAGTACTTGTCTGTAAATACACATAGGAGCCTTCTTCGCCCCACCCGGCTCAGTTTCGGATATTCCTCTGCCCCGAGTCTCTTCCAGCGTACAATGGATACCCTCCTGGCCGGTATTCCGAGTGTGTGTGTGTTTCAAGATGACATCGTTGTTGCGGGTGACTCAGCAGAGTCTCATCTGCATGCTCTGCGTGAAGTGTTGCGCAGGCTGAAGGGGGCGGGCTTGCGCGTCAACAAACAGAAGTGCAAATTTGCTGTTGAGAGTGTGACCTATTTGGGTCATAAAATCAGCGGCAGTGGGATAGAGGCGACTGTTGAGAAGGTAGGGGCCATTGTGGGCGCGCCCACTCCCTCCAACGTGGCAGAGCTGAGGAGTTGGTTAGGCTTGATCAACTTCTACTCAAAGTTTCTGTCAGGGCTGTCTACAACATTGGCACCTCTGTATACCCTGTTGAAACGGGGACAAGCCTGGAAATGGACTCAGGCTGAGCATCAGGCTTTCTGCGAAGCGAAGCACCTGCTAAAAAGCCCACCTGTCCTGGCGCATTTTGATCCGAATCGACCTGTAGTCTTGGCATGTGATGCGAGTCCTGTCGGAATAGGTTGTGTCTTAAGCCAGCGATTCCAGCATGGGGAGCAGCCTGTGGCTTATTACTCTCGGTCTCTGAATGACACGGAGCGTCGATACTCCCAGACTGACAGAGAGGGTCTAGCGGTCCTGACTGGAGTGAAACACTTCCATTATTATTTGGCTGGCCGAACTTTCACTATCCGTACTGATCATAAGCCGCTTTTGGGCCTCATTGGTGAGAATAAGCCTCTACCTCTGATGGCATCGCCGCGCGTGGTCCGTTGGGCGCTCATGCTGAGCGCGTATGATTACAGGCTCGAGTTTGCGCCGGCTGCAAAGCAGGCACATTGCGATGCTCTGAGCCGGCTTCCGCTGCGGCTCACTGTTGACTGTGCCATCTCCCCTCCGCCTGCTGAGACAATCCACTTGATGGAGTTCTTGGATTCCACTCCTGTAACGGCTGATCGGATTAACCTGTGGACTGCGAGAGACCCGGTGTTGTCGTAAGTGACTAAGTATGTCCGGGAGGGTTGGCCTACATCGGTTTTGTTGGGACCCGAGTTCGCTCCATAGAAAACTCGGATATCTGAACTGAGTGTACAGGATGGCTGTCTGCTTTAGGGCTCCCGTGTTGTAATTCCGCCCCAGGGCCGTCGGCAAATTCTCAGGCTACTACATGATGGCCACTGTGGGGAGTCACGCACAAAATCGTTCGCTAGAATGTATGTTTGGTGGCCAAAATTAGATGACGACATCTCGAAAGTAACGAAACTCTGTGAGGTGTGTCAGGAACATAGAGCCAGTGCACCTGAAGTGCCCGTTCACCCTTGGGTCTGGCCTGCGAAAGCGTGGCAGCGAGTTCATGTGGATTATTGTGGGCCTATCGATGGGTGGATGTTTCTGGTCATTACGGATGCCCATTCGAAGTGGATGGATATATATCCTTCTCGCACAGCAACTTCATTAGGGACAATGGAGCATCTGAGAGCGTCCTTTGCATCATGGGGAGTACCAACATTCTTGGTATCTGATGGTGCCCAGTGTTTCATGTCAGGTGAATTTCAGACTTTTTGCCGTAAGAATGGCATAATTCGCTTGACTTCCCCACCCTTGTCGCCCAAGAGCAACGGATTGAGTGAGCGAAGTGTTCAGACTTTTAAATCGTCTTACCGGAGGCAAACGTCAGGCAGTCCTCAGACAAAGGTTTCACGGTTCCTATTCCGTTACCGGGCTACACCTCACTCCACAACCAGTGTCTCCCCAGCTGAGTTGTTTTTGGGTCGTCCCATGCGCACCCCACTCGACGTGGTGAAACCCGATTTGGAAAGAAAAGTGAGAATCCAGCAGGAAAAACAAAAATGTGTACGTGACAGGGGCACCCAAGACCGGTCGGTTGAGGTGGGCCAGCCGGTGTATGTGTCGGCTGTTGATCGTATCCGTGGTGGGGAAGGGAGACGTTGGTTGGCAGGTCACGTGACTGCCAAATCGGGACTTAAAATAACTGTGCGTCTGCAGGATGGCAGAGTGATTCAGAGGCATCTGGATCAGGTGAGACCGCGGCCGACGTGTACCGCCTCTGGTGGCGCGCCGAGCTCACCACTACCGTCGGCAGTGACTCCTGTGCCCTTGTTTGTACCGTACGTGCCGCCGGTAGCGTCGGCAACAACAACTGTGCCAGTTGAAGTTTGTACCCCAAGGACTCCGGCACAACTCAGTGCTTCGGGTTCCCCACGGACTTATGATTTGCGTGTCAGACATACGCTGAAGCAGCCCGATTGGTTAATGTATTCGTAATGTGATGCTGCACGTGTAAAATAAGTAATTTTCGTATGTTTTGCTCTCTGCTTTTGAAGTATGTATTCGGGGTGGAGGAGTGTGATGATGTGTGTTGACCCACATTCGATGTGACACCACTCAGTACCTGGCGCCGCCTCTGCGCGCGGTCCGCCGCCGCGGGGCATGCTGACCGATTCGTTGTCCCGTGACCCGAGTGCTCAATACACCAGTTGGTACCGGACCGCCGCCGAGTTTACTATAGCCCGCATTATCGAAGGATATAAGTGGTCACTTCCACAAGAATCGCCAGCACACAATCACATCAGAGGACTTAATGTAGCGTAAATACGCGAGATAAAGGTGCAGGTAGAATATCAAAGATGTGGAGTATGACCAGGCAATTGATGGAGAGGGAAGCGGCGATAAACTTTGATTGGGAGGGGCTAAGAACTGAATTGGATAGGAAATCACAACGCTCTATGTTCACATCCGGAACAATTTGAATGGCAGGAGATCTAAAACCCGTCGCTTTCCCTGTCAGCACCGGTTTTACCCAGCCATACAAGCTCTGTAACCCAGTATTTCACACGATTTTTTGTTTGTTGTTGTTTGAGCGTGACATTTCAGCTGAACTAGTGCGGAAATTCACCAAAACCCCAACCTGGCCTCCTGACTGACTGACCGCCTTTCCGGCGTCGCAAAAGGGAATGTCGATAGTGCACTAACCTTTGTGATGCCGATGATGCCAATGTTGCCGCTGTAGCTGGTGGAGGCGTTGAGGGTGGAGAAGAGACCCGACAGCACGCCGCCTATTCCCTCGATGGCAATGCCACGGTTCATGGCGTGCGTGGGAGGGGGGTTCGCACCTGACGCCAAAAACCATTCACTGCTGAGCGTGCCAAGGAGACAGCGACATCAGGTGGACACTGCATTGGATAAAAATTATCGCTGTGCCAAAAGTCACTGGGTTTCGAACAGGCATGGGAGGTGCGAAAATCAGTTCAAATTTCACGAACGTTGAGATCAACGAGAACAAAGTCACATGTTATGGCCATACACCAAGCATGTCATAAGATGTGTGTTGGTGGATATATCCATCTCTCCTCTGCTTCGATGAACTTCTTGTAATGGAATGTTGTTTTATATAATTTTGGAGGGTGAATTTCGGCTACGAGCCTTTGTCAAACTTACAAGAAATTGAAACAACCACACAGTCTGCATAATACAATACACAAGGTAGAATACACAGTGCAACATGTGTGCTTAACATTAGCAGCACCGACGAGAAAACAAACAACTAAACACTTTTGGGGAACATTCGTAATGGATAAATAGGTATTTGGGGGAGAGAGTAGAAGAAGAAATATGATAGCGCGTTTCGCATTACCAAGCACCGTACAAGTTGTGGCTCAATAAGCTTTGCATGTGATTTATCCAAACATATACTTCTGTCCGTAACATATACTTCATTTTCCTTAAACAATATATATGAGGGCTAACAGCCACACGGAACTGAATGCTGGCATAAATCAAATTTTGTAAATAAGTGTGCTTGTTAAGTTACATACGTTTGCGTTAGCGACGTTAATAGTATAGGTAGACTGCTGATATGAAACGGTTTGCATCAGGTTATGCGGTTATGAAGCGATTTACATCAGGTTATACGGTCAAGAAGCGGTTTGCATCAGGTTGTGCGGTTATGAATTGGCTTACATCAGGTTATACGATCATGAAGCGGTTTACATCAGGTTATACGGCTATGAAGTAGTTTACATGAGGCTATACGGTTACAAAGCGGTTTACATCAGGCTATATGGTTATGAAGCGGTATACATTAGGGTATACGGTAATCCGTGCGCGGTGCGACTGTTGGAACCGTTCAAACATATTCGCTCGTTCGGCGTCAGCCGCTCTACAGTCCTAAGGTCAGCAAATGTTCAAAGCTTCACAGGAGCCACATGGGTCCATCCGAGTTAAGCCTATCAAGGAAAGATAATATCAGACGAGAAAACAAAATATTCAACACCCTATTTAATATTACATCCTGAGTTCTAAGGGAATTAACTCTCATCACATTGTGTTACCATGACCAGTCTCATCAACATCACATACCCAAAGGAAGGTCCATGGTCCAAGGAATCTACTATCATGCACATCTGTGGCTAGCATACTTCCTCATTTATAAGCATGATCTGAGACCTACTATGATCAATCCCACTCCAGTCTCTCCATTTTCTATCTCCCTACCGTACAACGTAGACTTAAAAAT
Source organism: Ashinkailepas kermadecensis (assembly GCA_034440615.1). Lineage (NCBI taxonomy): Eukaryota > Metazoa > Arthropoda > Thecostraca > Neolepadidae > Ashinkailepas > Ashinkailepas kermadecensis. The sequence goes on along the minus strand of JAOTOM010001570.1, from coordinate 40,460 downwards.
ATGATTGTTGGAGCTAAACAAATGTACCCACCATACTTTTAAATACCTTAAATTTGGGCCACCCAATTACATCACCAGGTACCCTGTACCCTGATCAACCACCGTTGAACTGAACATTTGTTGGCGTTTCAATATTCTACATCTTGACTTCTCCAACCTGAATTGATGAACCCTATGTGTAAGAGTGTAGGATCGCAAGATCAGTTCGGGTTGGGGGGGGTGGAGCCCTGGGTCGATTAACTTAGGGTTGATCCAAATATCTAGCATATCTTGACTTTAGTAAGGCCTTTGACAAGGTATCCCATAAACGGTTAATGATGCAGCTTCAGGTCCACGGCATTGCAGGTAGCATCCTAAAATGGATAGAGTTGTGGTTTTCAGATAGACAACAGAGAGTGATGCTAAATGGTACAAAGTCATCATGGCAAAATGTTCTTAGTGGAGTCCCTCAGGGGTCGGTACTGGGGCCACTATTGTTCATTATATTTGTGAATAGCATTGAATGTGGCCTAAGCAGTAAGGTTTGGAAATTTGCGGATGATTTGAAGATCTTTAGAGCAATAACAGGGCACAATGAGCAGGTTTTGCTGCAGAACGACTTAGACGAGCTTGTGAAGTGGTCCGAAAAATGGCAAATGAAGTTTAATTTTGATAAGTGCAAAGTCATGCATGTAGGTAGGCAGCATATGAAGGCGCCATACCTGATGGGTAGCCAAGTACTATCTGTGACTCAGCAGAAGGACTTAGGTGTTATTTTGAACACAAAATTGGGGGCATCAGAACAGACCAAAGAAGCCAGGAAGAAGGCACTAAGAATCCTTGGGGCAATACAGAGGAATGTGTCATCCAAAAGTGAGGAGGTCATCAGGAAGCTTTACTGTGCATATGTCAGGCCACATTTAGAATACTGTGTCCAAGCTTGGTCCCCTAGTTATGAGAAAGATTGTTGGCTTTTAGAGAGAGTACAAAAGAGGGCAACAAAAATGGTTAATGGTATAGGCAACCTGGCATATGAGGAAAGATTGAAGAAATTGAATATGTTTTCACTTAGATACAGCAGGCTGAGATGAGATCTCATGGAGGTTTTTAAATTTGTTCATGGTCAGGAACAGGGATATATCAGGGAATTGTTTGAATTTAACAGAAATGATGCAATTAGAGGTCATCCATTCAAAGTTAAAGTTAATCACAGCAGGACAAGGTTAAGACAGTCTTTCTTCACCAACAGGGTAGTCGAACACTGGAACCAGCTGCCAGGAACCATTGTCAGTAGCAACACACTGAACATCTTTAAAAACGGCATAGACAATCATTATAAGAATAAGCATAGACAATCATTATAAGGGGCTTGCTTTTCTGTATTCCAGGGAGGGCTGATAGACATATTTGGTGGGCAACTGGTTCAGTGTCCAAAGTGCAACCAAGAAGGGCCCTTGTGACTCATAGCCGCACGGATCTTTTATGTCTTTATGTCTTAAATACTAATTTTCCCCCGGATTTTGGCCAATATAGTTTGTTATCTTGAAAAAACCCACTAATTTCATAAATATTATCCTCTTTTTTCCAGTTTTGAATGAGTATAAGCCTATCCGGGGACAAAATAATCAGGAAATGGTTCATCGAAGAACTACATACTTCCGAATATGGAGAATCCATTCAGAACCGAAACGACTTCTTCCATTTTCGTTTCACATTGTGCCTAATTTCATTATTTTATTTATGATATTTGTATATGCTTCTTCGTATTTCCGTCGATCAACACGGATTATCAAACGGTACGAAAGGAAGCGACATGTAACCATCATAACAAACTCCACATTGCAATCCATGCCAAATGAGCAGTGTGATGATTGATTTGAGAAAAAAAACTTAAAATAGGATTGCTTGTATTATTTCAATTTATCAAACAGGACAGTCACCATCAATGTTAAATAATGCTTAGCTGAAGAACCGCAAGAATACTGTTACCACTCCAGAGGTGAAAAATCACAACATCAGTTTTTTTGCGGTGGGGGGGGGAGTGGGGAGCTCAGCCCTTGGTCGATCAACCTAGGGTACCCCCAATACCGATTTCTCCCCGGATTTGGGCCACTTTATTTTGTAATCTTGAAACAAAAAGTTTAATTTCATAAATATGATTATCTTTTTTTTTCCAGTTTTCCATGAACTTAGCCAACCCGGGGAGAAAATAAGCAGGAAATGGTTCATCAAAAACTACTACCGAATATGGAGAATCCAATTAGTGCCGAAACGACTTCTTCCCCTTTCGCTTCGCATTGTGCGTAATTTCATTATTGTGATCCTACACCCCTGCGCATGTGGTGCCCTAAATAGAAGAGTATCATTCAGATCTACGCTATGTAACCCTTTTAATATCGTACATATATCAATCATATCACCTCTTAATTTCTTATGCTTTAGTGAGTACGTATACCATGCCACCAGTCTCTCCTAATATTAAAGTATCCTAGTCTACTGATATGCCCAGTAGCTGTCCACTACACTCTTTCTAGCATATCTAATGCCTATATCTCTTTCTAAAGAATGGCTCGATGCCTCTATACAATATTCCAAGTGGGGTCGCACATATTAGGCAATATGCAATTATTTCCTAACATCGTTGTTTTTCTATTCAACGTTCCTATACACGATTCCCAACATTTAAATTCTGTCTTGCTGAATTGTTCATATTGTCTCCGTTTTAGGTCATTTGAAACTAACACGCTTAAGTAGTTTGCATCTTCAATGACATCCAGTTCAATACCTTGAATTGCATATGTAAAAGTATCACATCCAGACCCATATATATGACCTAACAAGTATCACAGCTGAAGGACATCTGCCAAGCCAATTTTCATGTCATCTAAGAAGAGCTGAACAATGCTAGATTGATCGCCATTGTTAGGCATTCATATCAGCTTGATGGCCTCAGCAAATCTAAACAACCTTATTCCTCAACCATACCTCAATATTGTTCACAAGGATGAGACAAAGAAGTGGACTAAGAACGGAGCCCTGCTGCACCCCACTAAGAACATCATTCTATTAAGATTTACATACATTTAATGGTACCATTGGTACATAATTGCACAGAATTACGCTGTTGCTAGCATAATTCGTCAGTTACAAACATTATTTAAGCCACCTAGTAGCGTTAATTCCACTCCATCCACCGCAATACCTACCCCACTGCCGCACAACATATGATGAAACAATGAAATGATGGAATCTAAAGAAGTTATCCGCCAAATGTACAAAAACATACAACGAGAAGCTCCTCACTCCATCATCTGGTAGCCCATTCCATTTGTCATTCATCCTTTGACTGATATTTGTTGAAGTTTAACTTCTGTATACCTCAATTTGTCTGACCTGAATTGATGACCGCTATGTGACACACTAAATAGAAGATTAGCATTCAGAGTTACATTGTTGAACCATTTTTGCTGTAATGTCATAAAGTCATGCAGTGATCAGGCTTATTAAGAGCCACGAGCGCCCATCTGAGTTAAGCCTATAAAGGAGAGTATATAAGATGAGAAATAAGACACGGACGCACCCCAATCAATGCAATATCCTGGTCTAAAGGAGCTATCTACCCCAACTTATCTAACGCAGTTCACTTTTGTATTACATAACACACTCCACCACACCCATGCCCCATCAACAATGTTCGAATTCCTTCACCCATCACTGCAGGGGATTGCACAGTGAGCACCTACTAGCGTAAATCTCACCCCATCCACCACCAATTGTCTTGCGTGCTGCACAAATCAGAACTCAAAAGCAGGATTACCCAACCTGAAGAATGTGTCCACCCTATTTTGAAATGCATTCAATGAGGGACTCTCCACTACATCAGCAGGCAGCATATTCCATTTACTAATCACCCGTTAACTGAAAACCTATGGGCGTTCAACTGCCCTTGACCTTGACCTGTCCAACCTGAATTGATGATCCCGATGTGATACTCTAAATAGAAGAGCATCATTCAGATAACATTATATAATCCTTTAGCGATCGTAAGCGTTTCAATCATATCACCCTTTAATCTCGTATACTTGAGTGACTTTATATCTTGGGCCTTTCTCCATATTCTAAGTTACCTAGTCCATTGATAATTCTGGGAGCTTTTCGGTACAATCTTTCTAGCATACGCACATTTCTTTATAAATAATGGCTCCATGCCTGTACACAATACTCCAAACGTGGTCGCAGATAACCTAAGTGCAGTTTTGTCTGATAAATTTCTTGTTCTTATACTTCACACTCCTATTAATTATTCCTAGCATCCTGATTGCCCCGTTCCTAGCTGAGTTACAATTGTTTTCTGCTTGAAGTTCATTTAAAACTAATACATCTAAGTTTGTTTCCTTTTTAATGACATCCAATTCACTACCTCCCATTGTAAATCCAAAAGCATCCATTGTATAAACGTCCAGACCCCAGATGCATAACCATACACTTATGATAATTGAAAGACATCTGCCATCGATCACCTGACTTTTTAGGTCCTCTAAGTCCAGTTAAATATTGCTAGATTCGTCACTATTGTTAGCCTTTCCTACCAGCTTGATTTCATCACCAAAATTAAACACCCAATTCCTGAGCCCTATGTCAATGATATTCAAAAAGATTATAAAGAGAAGTGGACATAGAACTTCCTGTCCCTCAACTATTTTCGAAATCTCAATGACATCACACCTAATCTCCTGTACTTGAGTGACTACATATCTAATGCCATGAGTCTGCACCCATATTCTAAATTTTCCAGTCCACTGATAACCCTAGTAGTTTTGCGCTGCACTCTTTGTAGCACAACTTTATCTCTTTCTAAGTGAGGGCTCCGTGCCGATACACACACTTTGGAGTTTGCACTGCATACCAACGGCACTTCACGGCGTGCGTGCTCTTTGGAAGGGGCACTTACATGAGAGATTGCACTATTTGCCCATTAATTCAACGTACTGTCAACTATGCATGATCCTCGTTTGTCGTTATCACAGGAATGGGTATCAGTTACTTTGGAGCATGACATGGCATGACAGGCTTTGGGACTTGGACTTCCGTCTTGTCTTGGCCTTCAATTACTTCCTTTCTTAACGACAATAATCACAATTTCAATTCAGATATCATGTGCCGACTGTGCAGTCCTTTAACCAGTACAAGCTTATGGTATATGAACATGAAGAAACATACGATGAACAAGACTACCACCAAGTAATCAGATCAGCCCATATGTAATATAATTAGCTTCACAATGAAAGGTTAAAATGGCCGCCCTGCTCCTATGCAAATGAGTGCCACTATCATGAACAACATAGGTATTTACCTAACATTAGGCGTCATGGGCAGACATGATGCTGGTGATATCTAGTGGTGGGTTTCTGATGGAACACTACCTGAGTGAGCTTGTTATGATTGATGTTATAATCTAGTTTCCACAGGAGGTGCAAGTAACTTCCAATGGTCAAATTTGAACAAGATTTAAATAAGCTCTCTTATCTGTGTAATTCTTGTCATTTTTAAATCCTTTCACCATGTCACCGTACCTCAGAGTGAAATGGGAGCAATTGGCTACTGAACTTCTTGTAATAGAAATGCGTCATATAACTTCTGTGTAATGTGCTCGCGATTTAGAATGTTCTTAAATAAACGAAAATCGAAGGTGCGACATTTTGATATCACATTGAATTGCTTCCATGAAGTTTGAACCTTGCTATTTTTGCACTGAATTTCAGGGTTTGTGTCCCATTATCACCTTGTATTCATGTAATACGTTTTTTCAGATGTTCTACATTAGTGAATGAATTTGCAATGGGCTGAAATAAACCGGCATAAAATTAGGTGCCTTCTGATGCCATGCTCGACCAGTTTTGTAGCATTTATCCCTGCCACTTTTCACTTGAAAACTGACATCAGCATTTTTACATTAATATTTCAGGCATTATTGTGGTTCTGGCATGGCTCGATGCGCGTCAAGCGCCAACATTTGCTGCCCAGAGAACCTGTAGAGCCGCCGAAGCGGCGGTACGGCAAAAAAGGAAAGTTCAGGCCTTGATCAATACCAAGCAACATAGGCTTTGCCACGACAAAATTGTGTAGGAGAAATTCACGCTTGTCGATGCATTCTTTCCATTCAACGCCGACGAGCGTAATGCTCTTAAACAATATCGACGGGAAACTGTGGGCCTCAACTCCAATGGTGGCGCAGATCTTGCCATGGCTTAACGTTCCAAATGTGAAAATCCATCCGTAACTTTGGCGTTGAGGCCCATTAAAGTTGAGGCCCATTAATGTTGAGGACCATTAACGTTCATGGAGTGGTTTCACGCCCGGCCAGAGCGTCAGTGGCGGCCGGCCGGCGGTGGGCCGCCGGAGCGCACTAATGGCAATATATCAGTGGCAGTTTCACGCCCGGCCAGAACGTCAGTGGCGGCCGGCCGGCGGTGGGCCGCCGGAGCGCACTAATGGCAATATATCAGTGGCAGTTTCACACCCAGCCAGAGCATCAGTGGCGGCCGGCCGGCGGTGGGCCGCCGGAGCGCACTAATGGCAATATATCAGTGGCAGTTTCACGCCCAGCCAGAGCGTCAGTGGCGGCCGGCCGGCGGTGGGCCGCCGGAGCGCACTAATGGCAATATATCAGTGGCAGTTTCACACCCAGCCAGAGCATCAGTGGCGGCCGGCCGGCGGTGGGCCGCCGGAGCGCACTAATGGCAATATATCAGTGGCAGTTTCACGCCCGGCCAGAACGTCAGTGGCGGCCGGCCGGCGGTGGGCCGCCGGAGCGCACTAATGGCAATATATCAGTGGCAGTTTCACGCCCAGCCAGAGCGTCAGTGGCGGCCGGCCGGCGGTGGGCCGCCGGAGCGCACTAATGGCAATATATCAGTGGCAGTTTCACGCCCGGCCAGAACGTCAGTGGCGGCCGGCCGGCGGTGGGCCGCCGGAGCGCACTAATGGCAATATATCAGTGGCAGTTTCACACCCAGCCAGAGCATCAGTGGCGGCCGGCCGGCGGTGGGCCGCCGGAGCGCACTAATGGCAATATATCAGTGGCAGTTTCACACCCGGCCAGAGCGTCAGTGGCGGCCGGCCGGCGGTGGGCCGCCGGAGCGCACTAATGGCAATATATCAGTGGCAGTTTCACGCCCAGCCAGAGCGTCAGTGGCGGCCGGCCGGCGGTGGGCCGCCGGAGCGCACTAATGGCAATATATCAGTGGCAGTTTCACACCCAGCCAGAGCATCAGTGGCGGCCGGCCGGCGGTGGGCCGCCGGAGCGCACTAATGGCAATATATCAGTGGCAGTTTCACACCCGGCCAGAGCGTCAGTGGCGGCCGGCCGGCGGTGGGCCGCCGGAGCGCACTAATGGCAATATATCAGTGGCAGTTTCACGCCCAGCCAGAGCGTCAGTGGCGGCCGGCCGGCGGTGGGCCGCCGGAGCGCACTAATGGCAATATATCAGTGGCAGTTTCACACCCGGCCAGAGCGTCAGTGGCGGCCGGCCGGCGGTGGGCCGCCGGAGCGCACTAATGGCAATATATCAGTGGCAGTTTCACACCCGGCCAGAGCGTCAGTGGCGGCCGGCCGGCGGTGGGCCGCCGGAGCGCACTAATGGCAATATATCAGTGGCAGTTTCACGCCCGGCCAGAGCATCAGTGGCGGCCGGCCGGCGGTGGGCCGCCGGAGCGCACTAATGGCAATATATCAGTGGCAGTTTCACGCCCGGCCAGAGCGTCAGTGGCGGCCGGCCGGCGGTGGGCCGCCGGAGCACACTAATGGCCGATGAATACCAGAATGTGATTACAGAAGTCAAGCCGCAAAGCAACAATATTTGCAATATATCAGTGAAAAGGCAATGCAGTTAATTTCAGGCAATGAAATTGGCATTTGAAAGCAAGCTAACATTATCAAATGCACTTCGCATCATGTTTTATGGAGCCGGAGTCTCATAAAATATAATTGTATTATTCGCGCACACACCATTGAGTACCTGGGCGCGCTTGTTCCGGATGCATATTTCAGAGTTCTTGAATGGCATCAGCAACCCACCTGTATTCTTTCTTTAACTGGAGATTCCCCAACGTTGATATAGTTTTGTAACGTTATTACTTGCATACTCGCTTTGGGGATGGTGACTTCCGACTCACTTCTCCGGATCTGTGCATACTAAAATGATCAGTATGTTTCTCTATAAAGCTGCGTGACTAATTACAATCTACAGCTGTCATGCATTCTATCCAAGTAAACTATCGGGTGACGACATGTTAGTTCAGAACATTTTCAAGAAATACTTGAATTGTAGGTATCGGCACTGGCTTCACTACCCGTACACATGCGCATTTTACACCTCGCAATCAGGTGAATACATTTTCATTAGTATATTCATTCAGAAGCAGATAAAGTTGCCTCGCATGTGCGTGGATATTTTCTTAAGTCCACCTATTCAGAAGCAATGGTGACATCAGAGACATGAGTTGGATTACAAGCCTGATGCTCATAATAGTATAACGTAATCTAAATTAATCAAGATACATATCGCTTCCGAAGCGTCGTCAGTAGATACCATAGAACACGTCCAATGAACTAAAACGTCACAAAAGGCCCGCTTCGCTTCGGAAGGGAAATATATCTGGATTAATTTTGATTGCGTTAAATTATTACGAGCATAAGGCTGGCAATCCAACTAATACTCATGAAGTTGTTCATCCAGTGCATGCTCTAACTCATCAAATTACATCAGAGCCATTTCCATCACAACCTGTTTTGTCCACAAACATTTGCCCCAGTTTCGGTACATTGTTTACCTGCAAATAGTGGGATGCACCTTTGGGACGATTAACGGCTGCAGTGTTCTAATTTCCATGTGAGATAGCCGGGGAAGATAGCATTGTTTTTCCGACCACAAATGATAATGCATTCCGCGTATTGCTGATTGTATTATGTCATCGGATCGAGAGACAACAGTCCTGTTTGGCTCACTTCACCTGTGGGGTGGGACTTGAGCACGTAATATGTACATAATGAATAGGTAGGCAGCCGTCTACGTAAGAATGAAGCTACAGGTTCGATGGGTGGGTTGTTGAATGTGATCATAGGCAGTATATCCACAAGCTCATTGATAACAGTGTGAATGCAGTCACCCGGATTGCATACAAGCTTGACGATGACTGGAAATTGATAGAGCAATGGAATGAATCTAGCTCGCGCTAATCCTGCATGTGCTTGACAATAAGAGTGCACGCAAAAATGGGTATGCCAATGCAGTTGCTGATTAGTGGCATTACATACTTTTCAGACAATTTTTTTGAACCACTGAACTATCAGAATAAGCTGATCCAAACACGTCATTACGAAAATTGTTGTTGAAAAGCAGAAAGAAATAACATTTAATTCAATTTCGTTTCAACGACAAAAGTTGGAGGGCCGATCCGCTATCAAATCCGTATCGCTTTATCCTCACCAAACTATCAGGTCTGATCCGTTCTCTATACCACACGGATATACAAGGATATCAAATTCGTGTCACGCTCCAATTTGCGACAACCCTCTTTCCGACCACCCTGGGGTCCATGGGCGGCCAGGTTTTGGCGCGAAACGCACCGAAACCGTGCCCGCCGGTCGACACTACCAGCTTGCGACCTGCGCCACTGGCACGTGCGTTGCACCCGGCACGGCAGACACGACCGTCAAGATGTCACGTGGCTACCGGAGACGCCATGTTGTGCCAACGAGGTGGCGGCGCACAACGGACTGCGTGGCACGCACTGACCGTGCCATATCCAGCATTTTCACCATTCTCTCCAGTTACCTCCGGGCGGTGGGACAGTTTGGCTGGGCACGATTGTCTTCCCCTGAGACTGCGTGGCACGCACTGACCGTGCCATATCCAGCATTTTCACCATTCTCTCCAGGTACCTCCGGGCGGTGGGACAGTTTGGCTGGGCACGATTGTCTTCCCCTGAGACTGCGTGGCACGCACTGACCGTGCCATATCCAGCATTTTCACCATTCTCTCCAGTTACCTCCGGGCGGTGGGACAGTTTGGCTGGGCACGATTGTCTTCCCCTGAGACTGCGTGGCACGCACTGACCGTGCCATATCCAGCATTTTCACCATTCTCTCCAGTTACCTCCGGGCGGTGGGACAGTTTGGCTGGGCACGATTGTCTTCCCTGGAGATTGGTGGTACGTGGCGACCGCAAAGGGAACACAAATGTTTCCTTATAGCATAGAAAGAGTCGCGAACAAGCGGAATTCTAACCCGAGGAGGAATGCCTCACCTGACATCTTGGCGCAGGTGAGGTAGTCTCCAATGGACTCGACAATTGACGCCACGACAGCAGCTGTTATTGCCAATACAGGGCCCAAGTGAACTGTGGGCCCTCCATACTGCCCGGGCCAGGGCAGCCGGAACCAAACGGCTTCACTCAGCGCCTGTGCCACGATGTCGAGTCAACACAGCTCACAGCACAATAGTTCCGGAGTAAGATTACTACGCCACGATGTCGGGTCAACACAGTTCACAGCACAATAGATCCGGAGTCAGACCACCATGCCACGATGTCGGGTCAACACAGCTCACAGCACAATAGATCCCTAGTCAGATTACCATGTCACGATGTTGGGGTCAACACCGTTCACAGCACAATACATCCCGGGTCAGGTCACCATGTCACGATGTCAGGGTCAACACAGCTCACAGCACAATAGATCCCGGGTCAGGTCACCATGCCAAGATGTCGGGGTCAACACAGCTCACAGCACAATAGATCCCGGGTCAGGTCACCATGCCACGATGTCGGGGTCAACACAGCTCACAGCACAATAGATCCCGGGTCAGAGCACTGCTATCACAGATATCTGACTCGGGATACCATCGGACCAAATACCTTACACGCCCATTTGTCATTGATGAAGGTGTGACGCCGAGACATTTGTATTGATGAAGGTGTGACGCCGAGACATTTGCCATCCATGAAGGTGTGACGCCGGGACATTTGCCATTGATGAAGGTGTGACGCCGGGACATTTCCCATTGATGGAGGTGTGACGCCGGGACATTTGTAATTGATGAAGGTGTGACGCCGGGACATTTGTATTGATGAAGGTGTGATGCCGGGACATTTGCCATTGATGGAGGTGTGACGCCGGGACATTTGTCATTGGTGAAGGTGTGACGCCGGGACATTTGCCATTGGTGGAGGTGTGACGCCGGGACATTTGTCATTGGTGAAGGTGTGACGCCGGGACATTTGTCATTGGTAAAGGTGTGACGCCGGGACATTTGCCATTAACGGAGGTGTGACGCCGGGACATTTGTCATTGATGAAGGTGTGACGCCGGGACATTTGCCATCCACGAAGGTGTGACGCCGGGACATTTGCCATTGATGGAGGTGTGACGCCGGGACATTTGTCATTGGTGAAGGTGTGACGCCGGGACATTTGTCATTGGTGAAGGTGTGACGCCGGGACATTTGCCATTAATGGAGGTGTGACGCCGGGACATTTGTCATTGATGAAGGTGTGACGCCGGGACATTTGCCATCCACGAAGGTGTGACGCCGGGACATTTGCCATTGATGGAGGTGTGACGCCGGGACATTTGTCATTGATGAAGGTGTGACGCCGGGACATTTGCCATTGATGAAGGTGTGACGCCGGGACATTTGCCATTGATGGAGGTGTGACGCCGGGACATTTGCCATCCACGAAGGTGTGACGCCGGGACATTTGCCATTGATGGAGGTGTGACGCCGGGACATTTGTCATTGATGAAGGTGTGACGCCGGGACATTTGCCATTGATGAAGGTGTGACGCCGGGACATTTGCCATTGATGGAGGTGTGACGCCGGGACATTTGTCATTGGTGAAGGTGTGACGCCGGGACATTTTTCATTGGTAAAGGTGTGACGCCGGGACATTTGCCATTGATGAAGGTGTGACGCCGGGACATTTGTCATCCATGAAGGTGTGACGCCGGGACATTTGCCATTGATGGAGGTGTGACGCCAGGACATTTGCCATGGATGGAGGTGTGACGCCGGGACATTTACCATTGATGGAGGTGTGACGCCGGGTCATTTGTATTGATGAAGGTGTGACGCCGGGACATTTGCCATTGATGGAGGTGTGACGCCGGGACATTTGCCATTGATGGAGGTGTGACGCCGGGACATTTACCATTGATGGAGGTGTGACGCCGGGTCATTTGTATTGATGAAGGTGTGACGCCGGGACATTTGCCATTGATGGAGGTGTGACGCCGGGACATTTGCCATTGATGAACGTGTGACGCCGGAACATTTGCCAAATGTGGTACTATGTGCATTTGTCAAGCAAAGTTTGCATTTTAAGGTAGTACTACATATAACTGTCATCCTGCCCTGAAGCAGATCGAGGCTGCGAGAGTCCGGTGAATCGATGACACTCTGAACAGACGCCTTTTTCGCTTGCAGTTACTTGCCTTTTTTACAGCATAAATTTATGCCATACAGATAGCCAATAGCGCTTGCAAGATCGATGAAACCATAGGCTTTGAATCCATACCATAGCATGAGCGGGAGAGTGGGCCGAAAATGAGCCGATTACAACCAGAGATGGGTTAAGTTTGAGTTGTGGCAAAATGGGTCATATGCGTTGGCTGGAATGTTCATCCAGAATTAGGAGTGTCACTTTTTATGCTAATGGGCCACTGTCCCCTTAGGTCACTGATCTCCCCCCCCCCTGATACAGAAGCTTAATCATTGGGCCTATGGGCATACACTAGATACAAATGGTTTTCGGGGCAGCTTTGACCATCAAGGAGGTTGATTGCCCCCTCCCCCTCTCAGCCAAATCCATAAAGTGATACCCATGTCCAGGGCACATCAAGATACATCGCAATAGATGCGTGATGACCGTTGAGAACCCCGCATCATGGAAGCTATCCGAAAGGAGAATTCGGTGTACTGAACTAAATAGTTCCGTTGGACATCTGTCTTCAATGCTTACATTACTATTTCCATCTGTTCTGGCTAAAACGCCATACTTTTCCTCCTCCGACCCGTGCTCCGCAAACGTGGGCAGAACGCCGCCCAGTGTCAGAGCAGCACAAACCAACCACCCAATCAGGATACTCAGAAGAATCTGCAAAATGGCGTACGCACAATTATCAAACAAAGTGGCGTACGCACAATTATCAAACAGGTATGCGCCATGCGGTGTTATGTTTAAGCATGCTAAAACAACATGGGCACTAATCGCTTCCATGACCATTCGTACCTAATTCAGAAAAGTACATGCGTTGAACAATACTCCTACACTTAAATATCGACACAGGTAGGATGGATTCAAATGAAACAGTTTCGCGCCGGTTTAGATAGTAACACGAACAACAGCCAATGGAGTTCCTAGTGCATTATATATATATATATATATATATATATATATATATATATATATATATATATATATATATATATATATATAAATATATATGTATATATATATTTATGTATGTATGTATGTATATATATATATATATGTATATATATATATATATATATATATAAATATCTACATATATATATATATATATATATATATATATATATATATATATATATATATATATATTGTGTGTGTGTGTGTGTGTGTGTATGTATATATAGTTATTTGTTAGGGGCCGTTCAGTGAGGTTTTCAAGAAGTTGAATAATCAATCGAGTTGTATCGGCCGGCCTAGCCAGTCCTGTGACGCGACGGATTATTATAACTTGGAGATTAGTGGATCGTTGATACACTGAGGTGGCTGATACACTGGGTTGGCTGATACACTGAGATGGGTGATACACTGAGATGGGTGATACACTGAGGTGACTGATACACTGATATGGCTGATGCACTGAGGTGGCTAATACACTGAGGTGGGTGATACACTGATATGGGTGATACACTGAGGTGGGTGGTACACTGAGATGGCTGCTACACTGAGGTGGGTGATACATTGAAATGGGTGATACACTGAGATGTGTGATACACTGAGATGGGTGATACACTAAGGTGGCTGATACACTGAGATAGGTGATACACTGATATGGGTGATACACTGAGATGGGTGATACACTGAGATGGCTGATACACTGTGGTCGCTGATACACTGAGGTGGGTGATTCATTGAGGTGGCTGATACACTGAAATGGGTGATACACTGAGATGGGTGATACACTGAGATGGGTGATACACTGAGGTGGGTGGTGCACTGAGGTGGCTGATACACTGAGATGGCTGATACACTGAAGTGACTGATAGACTGAGGTGGCTGATACACTCAGATGGGTGATACACTGAGATGGGTGATACACTGAGGTGGCTGATACACTGAGATGGCTGATACACTGAGGTGGCTAATACACTGAAATGGGTGATACACTGAGGTGGGTGATACACTGAGATGGCTGATACACTGAGGTGGCTGATGCACTGAGGTGGGTGATACACTGAGATGGCTGATATACTAAATGGGTGATACACTGAGATGGCTGATACACTGGAACTGGTGATTCACTGAGATGGGTGATACACTAAGGTGGATGATACACTGAAATGGCTGATGCACTGAGGTGGCTGATACACTGAGGTGGGTGATACACTGAGATAGGTGATACACTGAGATGGGTGATACACTGAGGTGGATGATACACTGAGATGGCTGATACACTGAGATGGCTGATACACTGAGGTGGCTGATACACTGAGGTGGCTGATACACTGAGGTGGGTGATACACTGAGGTGGGTGATACACTGAGATGGGTGATACACTGAGATGGGTGATACACTTAGATGGGAGATACACTGAGGTGGATGATACACTGAGATGGCTGATACACTGAGATGGCTGATACACTGATATGGGTGATACACTTATATGGGTGAGGTGGCTGATACACTGAGGTGGGTGATACACTGAGATGGCTGATGCACTGAAATGGGTGATACACTGATATGGGTGATGCACTGAGGTAGGTGGTAGACTGAGTTGGCTGATACACTGAGATGGCTGATACACTGAGGTGGGTGTTACACTGAGATGGCTGATACACTGAAATGGGTGATACACTGAAATGGGTGATACACTCAGGTAGGTGGTACACTGAGTTGGCTGATACACTGAGGTGGGTGATACACTGAGATGGCTGATGCACTGAAACGGGTGATACACTGAAATGGGTGATACACTGATATGGGTAGTACACTGAGTTGGCTGATACACTGAGATGGCTGATACACTGAGGTGGTTGATACACTGAGATGGGTGATACACTGAGATGGGTAATATACTGAGGTGACCCAGGTAGCCAAGACCAGGTAGTTGAGACGCTCTCTGTCCGGTTGTCGGCGAAGCTTTTCTCCCCACTTCAGGACACTAAATTTGTAGCATAGATTCGCTACATGGGTAGATTAAATATACGTCAAAACTGTGCTCCAGTGCTCCAGTGGTCATACCACGGTTCTTGCTCCCGGGTGAATGCTGTTTAAGTACAAGGGATAGGTTTTAAACCATATCTCATAGTACAATGGGCAACATGCAGTACTGGATAGAGAGCGGGACTACCAATATATGACCAAACGTGATGACTGGGTCCCGAATTGGACATCGGGTTTTAAAAGACTTTGAGCATGCATTGAGAGGCCCAGCGCTTGGCAGGGCTAGATTTGAGCCTTGACAAAGTATACATCAAGGCATAGGATCTACCTTCTATCCATGAAACAGATGTTGCAGAACCTGGGATCACCTTCTAAATGCTGTCGATAGATTCTGGATGGCTAAGTACTGCATTTTTTTTCTCAAGAACTTCGGATCTGCTTGATCCATGGTTTAATTGGAATGAAATGCACAACATTTTGTATGAAATGTATGTGTGATGTATGTGAAATGTATGAAATGCACAACATTTTCCTACTAGTCGTCAGGCTGTAGAATTGGCTCAGCTAACAGTTCCGGCAAGAAGCATGAGACTGACTTAAAATGGAAAAGGTTAGGCATTGAGGTCTAGGCATCACGCGACTTCATAAGATATTAGTTAGATATTCGATGAGGATGTCGATCTTGTAAATGATCCTTCGTGGCCTAAAATTGAAGGCGTGCCCGCCCGCCCCAGGGGTTTTTGCTTCATGATCCAGGATACGGATTCATAATTTGTGAAAGCGCTTGACATGGTCTATGAATGGATTCATGGTCTCTGAGTTTTTCTCCAATACTTAGGATATCAGCTCCATCGAAGAGACTTGGCGCTGATATCCTAAATACTGAAATAAGTAGCCTGTCAAACAAAAAGCTCGACAGAGGCCTTTCAGGATCCGCAAGAGATCCACATATAAATGTGATAATGCTAAGTCTCGCATGCGTCCCCCTTCCAACTGGTTGGGAGGCTCGACCACCCGTTTATAGTTTTCGTCAGGTACCCTACTCGGGTAAACTTTGGGGTTCGGTTGGGTTCTTGAAAGCTATCCTGAATCCTTTTCTTTCCAGAAGGAATCAGAGTACTCAATAAACGAATGGATTGACTCCATGTTTGTGAAATCCCAACAGACGAGAAGAGCATGCTCATTGACTTGCAGTGCGCAAGGTGTTCACGATTTGGAGTAGCGTACATTCATCGGAATTCATCGGCTGTACGGGCCTCAGCTTAGTTGTCAGATACCGCTCGAACGGTAGTAGGAAACTTTCGGAAGATCCTGCGCACCTTCGTCTCAAAATGGCGAGGGGACTAATCTTTCAGCAAATAGCTGTGAACATGTGGGAACTAGAAGGGTGCATGAAAGACAAATAGCTGTGAACATGTGGGAACTAGAAGGGTGCATGCAATACAAATAACTGTGAACATGTGGGAACTAGAAGGGTGCATGCAAGACAATTATTGCCAAACGAAGATTACCAAAATGAAGCCGATACATGCAAGGTGTAGGTAGCTTCATTTCAGGCTATTTCAGGGAGCAGAAACACCTAGCTGCATCTTCACGGTGTTAGAAAGGAAAGCTATTTCGATTCTCGCTGAGAAGGATTCACGGAATCAGAGGTAATGCTCAGTGTAAGCTTGTTACATCGATCCTGATCCCACCTTCCGATTTATGAAATTCCGGTTCTATATCACAATTTCAACCGTACCCTCGCAGCCGAGCTTCGGCCGACTAGTGCCTGCGTATCCGACTTCGCCTGACCAGTGGACAGTTGCCAAGTGGCTACTCCGGCAGGAGGAGTTAATAGGCAGCGCGAGACAAAGCATGGAAATGGAACTGTCACAGTGGTACAATGGCAATGACTCGATCCATTGACACCATGGATTGGCTCGATCCACTGTGCACAATGCCTTTGCAGACTCGTGCTCCATTATCTAAGCTAAACATGCGGCATTGTATGGGAGACCGACCTGGATTCCCTTTGGTCTCGCTATGTTGAGCTATGCATCTACATACCTATCTACCATTAAGCTGGGAACCATAGCTTTGGCGAGACAAGCCAACTCCTCCATTTCCTCTGCCCAGCGGCCGCACGATACAAGCTATACGGGCGTTACCATGGATTTGCTCCACCAGGCGTCTGTAGGATACAAGCTGTACGGACGTTACCATGGATTTGCTCCACCAGTAGGCGCCTGTAGGATACAAGCTATACGGGCGTTCAACAGCTGGAATATTCGTGCAATGAGGGACCACCTCTGCATCTATACACAATATCACGATAATGAACCGAACGAAATGTAACTTACGAAATCTACTGCACATTCCTTACCGGCAGAAGTTTGAAGAGAGGTATCCAGAGGATGCCTCTGCGTTTTGGCACCCAGTATGGAACTGGCACCGATGTATTACGCAGGTATTGACTGAATAACGTCACCAGACAAAGAGTTCTGCAATCGGAACACATGTGCTGTCATATTACAGCAGTGATGGTCACACAATAGGATGCACTTTACAAGAAAATTACATTGGTTGTATGTAGTCGCTCGAGTTACTTGGCCATTTTAGAGCGCTCTTAGATGTCGTCTGTCTGCATTTCGATTGACGTTCCAAGTTCATCTTTATTGACCTTCCAGGTGAGGACAAATTGGTCAATGCCGGGGGTGTAGTGAGTTATTCAGTCGTTACTGTAGCTTTCGGGCGCTGGTCATACGGTAAGCGTAATTCCGTGGTTCAATATCAATAATCTGCATACTGAAGGCGAAGTGTAACTCGATGCTAGACATAATGGTCAAAGTTACCGATCAGGACAACGTTAAAGGATGAAAATGGATGATTCATTATTGAAACTGATGATTTTATGAACATATTTTGGCCAAGAAAAGATAATGGGTGACACCAGCACGAAGCCAAATGTTTTTGTTCTCTGAAAGTTTCCGACTAATAATTCCCAAAATCTTTTGGTCCATAAGTTTTGATATTTTGAAGAAAAAAAAAACATGAAACCAGATCTCGTGCTCATTCTTACATCAAAAACTGCACCGGTATGCAAATGTATGCTTGCAAACCGTGGATTAGCTATTTTTACTTCGTGGTTCGCAACGTCGTATTTTATTTTTCGGAGCGCTTGAAACAGCTGTACTCTCGGACCGTTTCAGGTCATACCTCAGTGACCTGATCTGGTATCGACTTTAATCTCGTGACAATATAAGATGATATTATATGCAACTATGCACGTTCCGGTTTGCTAGATAGAGCGATTAATAATCCAGATTATGCACAAGAGAGCTTTCTTTGTTTACATCTCAGCTTAACCAGATTACCCGATCTGAGGCTATATTTGGTATGACGCATGTGTATAATCATTTGTGTATTCTTCCATATTTGGCTTTGCGCTACATCTTCTAAGGTTTGCTGTGCAATATACAAAACAGCCAATAGTGAAATATGGGAGGACAGATAAATGTCGAAACAAATTAAAGCAAGAATGTAACCTCAGTTTAGGTGCACGTGGTAAATGGAGAGTATACTACACAAATACTTTCTGACACATTGTTGTCTTGCCAACCAATATTCCTTTTTTTAAAGCAGGAATATACTCAGCATCAATTATCTTTTCGATTCGGTCGCCAGGTTTCAAGTCATTACCAGGTCAGGTCGCTCAGATATGCCCTAAAGCGCTCCGCCACACGGTCTATTGCGAATAAAAATGGCTAAACCAGGGTACTTTCACATGTCGAGTTCATTCGGAATGTCACCGCCGCCCAGCAATGTCATTGGAAACTTTTGGTGTTTTTGTAGGTAATTCGGAAAATTTTACGAGCCAACTTGTACATTTTTTTACTTTTCTCCAACAATCCTCACAGGATGGAGAATATATAGTTTGCTTTTGTGGTACTCATTACTATTCCTGAGTGTCACCTGAAAATTGTCGCCTTCAGCAGCTCATCACACAACTCCAGGTAGTTGACCTTGACGGGATCGGTTACCACGACATTTGCATATGTCATCGGTGCTAGACGGAGCCTTCAGTTTGCATATCATCAACTTTGAAGCACAACATCGCATTTGTTGTATGCACAACCAAGGCCCGAAAACTAGGACGAAGACGGGCGGCTGAAACATCTCGACACTGACCTGCTTTACCTGACTTGAAAGCTCAACTAAAAGATAGAGACAAATATTTCAAGGAACATTAAACGTTCAAGTACGTAACGTTTAAGTACGTAACATTCAAGTACGCTGGAGGTGCCGTTCAGCGCATCTCCAGCATGCTCACAACACAAGTGAGGGAATGGGAGGGTGCAAATTGACCCCCGCACTGCACTGGATGGATTATTATCCAGCACAGAGTGAGCTAATGCACCTGACGCTGATCGAACATTACCCCGATTCTTCCAAATTCACAACTTCACTGCCACCCGAGAAAATCGGAATCAACAGGCCTCTCACTCCCAGCTCATACACGCCGAGCAAGGAAGGTAGAATAGGCGCTAAACGGTGCCACTCAACCCCTCCCCACAGCGCTTGACGCAGTGCATCTTACTACCCCTATTTGTATGTGATTAGGAGGGTCTTATTTTGCTGTGCTAAGGTATGGAGTCTGGGTGGAAAGAACATGTATAGATGTCATGACAGCAAAAGAACGTCGTACACGAATACCAAAATAAATGAAAATGCGTGTGCTTGGATCACAAACTGGAGCTCGAAAGCGCATGCACATTCAACAATGTGTGACGTGAAAGGTCGCACATTGACAAACGAACAGCAGCAGTACGCAATTGCCTTATTCCGGTATATCGACTGCCGCTTGGATGACCGAGGTCGTCGGGTAGTAGCTTTTTGTCGCCGAAGGTAGAGTGAACGCCACCCGAAAAACGGTTGAAACAGCCATAAATACACTCACAATTTCCGTGTGCGATAATCTGTAAACTGGAAGCTCATATAAATAACCTTGAAGAAGAAAAGTCTATATTCAGCGCCTTCTTCTCACTTGGGGTACACATAACTCAATATCACGGCTAGAAGATACAAATGAAAACACAAGACAATCAGTCACAAATATGGAACACATCGTATGGGTGTGTGCTTCGGAGGGTTTAAGGATACATGGCATTCCAGCTTTTAAAGACATGAATTTAAGTTATCGGCCTCGAAAAAGCAATGAAGTGACGCGCTTTCGCAAAACTGCCTGATACATAATTCAGGGTCGTCGCTTGGGACGGCCAAAGAAGTGGCCACTTCGATTCAGAGCATGCGATAACCCTGTAGTCACGGTGTTCTGAAAATCGAAGTGTTCAATGTCTCGCTTGTTTCAAGGTCAGGTTTGAACTAACTTGCGAAGCACTGCATTCGAAAGAGCTCAAACTCACCACACTCAGACATTCTGCGAAGGGAGACCACTTCATAGTGATATCTTAGAAATCCCGGGAACAATTCTGAAAGACTTCCGGCCTCCCAGGGCTATCAGATTCATCCCGGCCCGGTCTCCGGTGCTGCGAGAATTGCCATGCCCATCCAACATCGATACATTTAATTGCCCAGCCTTACATGGCGCTCGCTCCACGTATCAGCATGAAACATCACCTACAACAAGGAGACGGGCCAGTATCCGGCCATCATGTTCCCAAAGATCTTGAAGAAGCCGATTCCCAGCATGCTGATGATGACCACAATGGTGATGGGCGAGATGAAGCGCAGCAGTAAGCCCACCGCACCTGTGGAACACCGGTGTCCGAGCATTACCAGTATGGTACGCAATCATGGACGTTGGACGAGCGAATGCAAGAGGCTGGCTATATACATGGTGAAGATCCAGGGAGGGTTGGGGAGACGGCCCAGATTCACTGGCCTGCTATCCTGCTTATGTTAATTTGTCATTTTCCATATTCAATCGGAAAATATGTACCGAAAATAAGGAGATGGAATCCCCGCCATTCCTGGTTTTATGAGAAATATCTAGCCTTGGCTACATGACACATGGATAAAAACACAAGGTGACAGCGTGTAGACAACCTTGAGCCTATGTCCCTTGGCAGCCTGTTGTGACAATCTACAGACCTGGATACAGACACCAAATTCCGGCAGAAGTGTAGGCATCACTGAAAGTAGTGCAACTGATTTCGACACAGTGCAATGACATTTGAGTAGCGACCATCATATTGAACAGCGGAACACGATTTCTGAGATAGCTCCTCCAGTTTGGATGCCAACGTATTGCAAATCAATCCGCTCAGTCACAAATAGCTCAAGGGCATTTGTGAACTCAAGGCCGAAGATGTTCTCCGTCGATAATAGTGCATGCACCTCACAATTGCATGCACAATGACGAATGGTGGCGAAACAGCATAGGTGCTACGGTGTGTATCGGCTCTTTCTGTTTGACGGCTTCCCGCTCCGCTTACGCCACACAGCCGTTCAGGGCAGCATTTTCTCCTGCACCGCCACCGACCAGGCCTCGGAGCACGTAGGTCCCGCGACCTAACGCAGCACCACGTGACTAGCGACCTGCCGAACATCCAAGGCTGCCTATGTCCCGCGACCTAACGCAGCACCACATGACTAGCGACCTGCCGAGTATCCAAGGCTGCCTATGCGGCACGAGAAGTGCAGCCACAAAGCCATTTAAGCAGAAATTGTGAGTACCTCAGAGTGAGCGCTCTGATGGAAACGATAACATCAAAGTAAGGCAAGTGTAATTCTGAGTGAAGAAATTATGGATTGAAATGTCTTAAAGAAAAAAGGACGTATGTTTTCAAATATTCGACAATCAGGCTCATGGCGTTTAAATAACAAATTAACTGGGGAGAGGCAGGTTAACAAAAGAGCACATGAAATTCCTGGGAACGTCACTCTGAGTGCATTAAAGGGCCCTTTTTCCAGACCATTGTGCAGAAGTGCATACATAGTTTTGCTTAGGGAAAGTACGAAAAAGCCTAGCTACCCATAAGATGAAAACACCCTTGTTTGTCACTATATTTTGGGACGGGGATATAGCCAGTTATGCGCCCACCCATCATCGGAATTTTTCAGTCTTATGAAAATGTCAAGTGGTGTCTTCGCCTGCGTCTTGTGGTTTCTATGTGGTGCTTTTGCATGCTCCTTGCAGTTTCTATGTTGCGTTTTTCGTGTTCTCATCAGCACTAATGTTAAATTAATCAGAGCTAAGTGTTTCTCAGCCAGTCTTGTGTCTAGGATTTCAGTTCCCGGGAGTAGAGGGGCACCACCTACCCAATTGTTAAAATGTTACTGGATGACATGTTTTCAAAGATGTGACTTTTATGTTGTACTTCAAATAAGTAGTGACAACATACATTTCCTGTCGGGGCGGGGGGAGGGCAACCTTCCACTATTATTTCTAAGTTACCGGATTCTTCCTTCCCCATTTCCTTACTGTTCAAATGTTTTTCTGGTGTCCCTTGATAAGACTTCTCGCACTGCTTAAATTGCACCTGCACTTCAAAATGTGAAAGTTTTCAATTTTACGCATTCCAATCCATGACCTTCGGCCACCAGCACACCAAAGTGCACTCCCGCCTTGCGCCTTGGATACATTCGACACATTTCATCCTGCCGTTTCTGCTAAACCCTCTGCGTTTTGCTATTTGTTGACATATCGTGGTATTGCGCTATATTTTATGTCCTGCAATGCATCGTATGAGGTTCGCGGGGAAAATTCGACGAATTCAATTGGAACATTATCTTTATTCTTGCCACACTTTCTAGTGGAAAGAAATCCGAGCACCACAGTGAGCCTTGATGTTCCTCATCCTTTTGTTTATATTCTTCCAGATTGGTTACCGAACCAATCCTCTACACTGGTTCAGTGCTCTTCTTAGCGCTAGTTGTGTTTTCGTCTAAGTACGTGCCTTAGGGTATGAACGAATTTTGTTAAAGATCCCCGCACGTTTATAAAACACGGAGGCTTTTCTACGACTTTGTTGCTTTTGTGAACCCACGGTGTTTTGAGCAGCGGGTCCGTCAGTTCGTCAGGAGCAGTGTCTGTCGTTAAAAAATGTGTAGCTTCATGCCCGCATCAGCCTGTTTTTCAGGCTATTATGCTACACTTACAGCCCTGATATGCTTCGTGGCCCCGGCGCGTTTAGAGAGCATCTGGCGATGTTTTTGCGTCCGCCACGAAATTCGGGCCATGTGCGATTGTTTTCGGGCCTCTGAGCGATTTGGATGGACATATGACACGATTTTTGGGCTTCAGAGCAAATTTCCTAGCCCGGATAAATTTTACGAGTTATCTGCTGCGCCTGGCTATCTCCACTCTACACCAAGCAGACATAGCTGATCATCCGCTGAGCTAACAGTTCGTGCTAGCAAATTTCAATTGGTAATGATAAACGGTGAACGAAAGCTGTAGAAGTAGACGGAACACCAAAGCAATGTAAGGCATGCATTGTTCGTTAAACTATCAGCCACATTATAGATGACCAGTGACATTCATGGTGACTGTATATTGAGGTTCCATGATGACTTTACGAGTACCGCTCCATTGCTGCTTCATCATGTCATAACGCCAATGTTACCCAAGTCACCTTGAACAGGCTTGTACCATTCTTCGAATGAGATAAACCGAGAAAACGAGGGAAGGAACGGCTGCAGTGGGAAATAGAAACGGAGGCCTGCCGCATGGACGAACCTGTAAACCCGAACAGTATCTGCACCACTGACGCAACCATGAGGGCACCCATCACTTCGCGCAAACGCGGCTCCCACAGCTGGCGACGCTCTTCTGGCGTCATCAGTGACGTCACATTGCTGGGTGGGCACTGCCACTGTGGCATCTGCATCACGGCTTGTATTGGCGGTAGGTAGGTCCAGCTGGGGCCCTGCACGATGGGCAACCTGTAGACGAGATCAGTGGTGAGGCCGGTGGACAGAACAGTCGGTGGACAGAACAACCGGTGGACAGAACAGGCCAGTGAACAGAACAAGCCGGTGGACAGAACAGCCGGTGGACAGATCAGCCGGTGGACAGAACAGTCGGTGGATAGAACAGCCGGTGGACAGAACAGTCGGTGGACAGAACAACCGGTGGACAGAACAGGCCAGTGGACAGAACAGCCGGTGGAACAGTCGGTGGATAGAACAGCCGGTGGAAAGAACAGCCGGTGGACAGAACATCCGGTGCACAGAACAGCCGGTGGATAGAACAGGCCAGTGGACAGAACAGTCAGTGGACAGAACAGTCGGTGGACAGAACAGCCGGTGGACAGAACAGTCGGTGGACAGAACAGCCGGTGGACAGAACAGGCCAGTGGACATAACAGCCGGTGGACAGAACAGCTGGTGGACAGGACTGGCGACTCAATAGCTCAGTCGGTAGGGAACTCTCAGTTCTGATCGCATACTGTTGGCTCCAGTCCAACGACCGCTGAGACTATCGAGACCTCCCGCAGAATATCGGAGCGAGAGGTTCGACGGGAGGACGGACAGCCTAGTGGATCTACTCGCGGTTCACGGTGAGTACTAGTCCATGAAGCTCTGCACAACTACGTATCAGAGAAATGCATGTCGTTGACGCTTCGGCTTGTTTCATGCCAATCGATTTGCTCGATCTCATTCGACACCTAATTTGAAACGTCATCACTACGCAGGGGCACGCACAGATAAATATTTCGAAGGTGCTAACGTACAAAGTTGTGCTGAAGAAATACGCCGTAGGGGACCGGTTTGCGCATCGCAAAATCAACACGTATATAAAGCTCAATAATAATGCCAATCTAAACAATCAAACAATAAATAGGACTGAAGTCCGAAGGCGTGCGATGTTCCTACTGATTCCCGGTGGCGCACACTGGTTATCATCACTTTTCTTGGTTCTCTTATCTCTTGCTTCCACAAACCATATTGCGGGAATATTCAACTGGACCGCAAAGTGCTTGGGGTAGGCACATAGCGCCCATCACTCTCAAGTCTATAAAGCTAACGGACCGATTTTCTAGCGGAAAAAACTGGCTGTCGAATTCCTGTGGTGTAATTGATATTTATGTTAATTTTTTGCATAGATGGATACACAAGCAAAAACGTGGGAAAGTGTGAAATTGTCCAGTCCCCACTGCTTCCATATTTCGTAACTGCTTTTGTAATGTCTTAGGTCCTTCGACAGCCAATGAAGCGATCTTTCTGCTGAAATGAAACAATTTAATACTCAAATATGACAGACGGGTACGGACCGTGAACATTTTGGGAATTATCTCAGGATGTATGACGTACCTAAGCGTTGAATGCATAGTTGCTTGTACAATGTGCTCCGCCGATTGCGTGTGAAGTCGGCCGCACAAATGATGGCTATGGAGCAGTTTTGCTGAATGCAGATGCAGGCGCAAGACAATATATGCTCAAATTCCGCCGCCATAGTGTCCACATATAACCACCCCAACATAAAAATGGAAATAACACGAAGTGTAGCTGTCCGGTATATAATATGCAATAAATAAGATGCGATAACGATGTGAACCATGAAGAAAATAAATGTCACTTTACCAGTAAGGATAGCGCAACGACATACACACACACACACACACACACACACACACATATATATATATATATATATATATATATATATATATATATATATATATATATATATATATAACATGCAAACAGGCACCGTAAAGAGTGCCTGTTTGCACTCTTTACGGTTGCACAATATACTCAGAGGGTATATTGTGACATCTCAGCTATGTTAGGCTGGGGCGACGCCAGCGGTACGAAGCCTCATGTTTGCGGCCACCCTTAAATCTTTTTGTCACATTGCTATTTCGTAGGTATTTTAGAAGTATGAAAATGCACCAAGCATTACTATGGATCTATCAACAGGACCAAGGAGCATGCAAAATGTCTGACTCCACTAGTTTTCATGGAAGCCTATATATTGAAAGATACATAGCCAATATATTTCACGGAAGCCTATATATTGACCTCTGCCATGAAATACTGGCCGTGTCAATAGCGATCAATTATAGTATACCTGTGAATTGTTGTCATGTGTAGAGAAGCCATCATAACATTGGAGTTCATTACTACCTGGTCATCGACTTGCAGTGTGTGATAATTTTATGCTAATCGCAGTGCTGAAGGGGGTCAATTTGACACCCCTGCACTAACCTTTGTTCAGAGCAAGATAAAGAGATGCGGTAAACGACATGGTGTAGCTACAGCATTCAACATTTAGGGTTACGTGTCACATTTTTCTACATCTCTTTTCGTCGATTTTCGGGTCAGGTCAAACAGGTCACTGTCAAGGTGCAGCCAATCGTCTTCACCGTGGGTTTCCGTTCCCGGTCGCAAAACAAAGGCGAGTACCTGCTTCAATATTGACGATATGCAAACTGAAGGCTTAGTCTAGCACAAGTGACGCATTCGACTTTGATGTTTTCAGACCATCAAGGTCCATTACCTGGAATATATGATGAACTTTTGAAGATAACAATATTCGAAGAAAACTGCACCCAGGAATAAGTAATATGTGCCATGGAAGCAAAAGATTGATCTGGTTGGAAATTTTCGATAAAATAGCAAGCATCTTGGAATTTTTTCCCACCCTTCCCCGAAAAGTGGATAACACATCCCAAATTTACTAATCGAATTTGAGGTTCCAAATCACATCAGAAATTAACTCGACGTGCAAGATTACATTGGTATTGCAAAGTCATTTGCAATTGGTTGTATCTTTCCTTCGTAATAGTCCGTATTTTAACATCGAACTGCGCGACCGATGCAATCGATGCACCCCTAAGCTCATCTAGCCCCTAGAATGCCTGTATTACATGTAGGTTCGGCTTCGGGTCATGTATCAGTGACCTGAGCTGATATTGACTGGAGGCCCGGTATGGTCTCAACGGACAGGCATGTGTGCCACTGCATATATCCGTTTTTTAAAACAAATAATACTGATCGGTAACAAGGTTATGCAGAAAGAAACCTCTTACTTCGTATGCCTTTATTTGACCTAGGAACCTTACTAGAAGTCACATTTGCTATTTGTGTAGTTTCGTCAGCCATTTATATTTGCCTGTATGTCTATTTACATAATGTGCAACGACTGAGCTATCATTGAGCATGTAAAATGTGACCTAGTTTCTTACCACCTATTATCACCATGCTTTTCAATAGCCAATAGACTAAAGTTGTAGCCGTTTTTATGTTCCAAATTTGATACAGGATAAACGTCTGGATTCTTCGTTGGTGACACTCAGAGGATTTTCCGACTTCTGCTGGACGGTCAGCGTTTGTGCTTTTATTTATGTGAGAGGAGAAGTCATGAGCCACAGTCGGTCGAGGTTAACCTTCATGTAAGAAGAGAACTCATGGGCCACAGTGGTCGATGTTGACCCTCATGTAAGAGGAGAAGTCCTGGGCCACAATCGGTCGATGTTAACCCTCATGTAGGAAGAGAGTCCTGGGCCACAGTGGTCGATGCTAACCCTCATGAAAGAAGATAAGTCCTAGACCACAGTCGGTCGATGTTAACCTTGATGTAAGAAGGAAGTTCTAGGCCACAGTGGTCGATGCTAACCCTCATGAAGAAGAGACGTGATGGGTCACAGTCGGTAAATTTTAATCCTCGCCCCTGTCTGGCATTTTGCCATCTTCCCCAGTGTAGGGCTGCGACCCCTTGGTGCTTCCGAACAAAACGTGCTAGGGACGAAACAAAAGAACAGACGTGAGGGGTGGGATGATATCTAATGATTAACCCCCAATTCTTGTACATAGGTTTGATGGATGACCTTCCAGGTCAGGATAAAGCTGCTATTGTTGAAAAAAATTGCCACTTTTCACAATTTAATCGCGAACGCGTCATACACTGCGACAGATATAAACCTTTAGTTATTATCATGGTGTTCATGGGTGCTTTACGAACGTCATGACATACATCGAGCTCAATTTAAAGCACAGGCCACGGACCAGGTCATGCCAAGGGCCGACCCCGCATTTGACGAATCGATAGAATGTTGGCTAAAACCACCGTTTCTCATGGTTTCTTTAACCAGCACAGGGTAAAATGGAAGGTGGAATCGCATTCAGGAACTAAACTAACGCTAGATACTCTGTCAAGAAAAAAAGGTCATCCGAGGTCAACGTGGGTCAGTGTCCTTGAAATGGCACAGGGACAATGTCGGAGTTTCATTCCAGTCATCTGTTACCTAAGCCGCACAAGATGTATTGCTTTAGGTCCTGATGTCATGTCAAGGTACGATATTCCACAACTTTGGCCAAAAATGGTCGGAGGTGTTTCCGTTTATGACATCATAGTTCCGTGGCCTGACATGATCCAACAAAAAGAAACTTCGACCAGCTCTAGACTCGACGCCCCACAGGGTACGGAACATTTCACTGGGTTGCGTCTGGCGATTCGGAAGCTATCCACGAAAAACCTTAGGGGCTGGGGTTGCATCATGCTCCCACTCCCTCTCTACACGGGCGACAGGTGAGGGTTAACATTTTGTGAACGACTACATGGACATTGATAACTTCTACACAAAACAATGTGCTGATTTAATAACTGGGAACTGTTGAGCGGTACGTGGTGGAAATGGACGAGGCAAGGCAGCCGATACAGGATTGGCGCTCATGAGCAAGCGAGGCGATTTGATGACACTCGTGTAGCGGACGCTAGGCCTGCCTGCTGCCTGCACGATAGCAGTCACCGGATACTCTCGGTACGATGGCAGTCACCTGGTACTCCCGGTACGATGGCAGTCACCTGGCACTCCCGGTACGATGGCAGTCACCTGGTACTCCCGGTACGATGGCAGTCACCTGGTACTCCCGGTACGATGGCAGTCACCTGGTACTCCCTACACGATGCCAGTCAACGGATACTCCTGCACGATGACGGTCACCTGCTACTCCAGGTACAATGCCAGTCACTTGGTACTTACGATAGATAACTTGCTGATTGGCACTCACCTGATAACTACCATATAACTGATAACTGATAGTCTGCTGAGTAGCACTCACCTGATACCAACGGTAGTCAACAAGGTGGTAATCACCTGGTGGCAATGGCAGTCAACAATGTGGCACTCACCTGGTAGTTCTGGCAGTCAACAAGGTGACACTCACCTGATGCCAATGACAGTCTGCAGGAAAGTGGTGATGCCAGATACGAAGAGGGTGGCACCCACAATATAGCCCCGCGTCGGGTCATCGTCCGCCATGCAGATTATCGAGGTCACCATCAGCGGCATGCCCACGGCGCCGCTCAGCATCACCAGGAATTGCTGAAACGTTCGCTCCTTTCAATCGACCTCGCTGCCCGTGACGGTGCTGAGGCAAGCACAGGTTCGAACACTTCATACGTTCGCACCAGGTATATCTCGCTGGCACCCGACCTAACCCGATCCAGCATTTAAACCGGCCGCCAGCAGCTCTGTGCGTCCGGCGCCCGGTCGCCAGCCCGCTTGCTCTTGCTCTTGTTCACCGTATTCAACTGCGGTCTGGCGACCATCATCACCATCCGGATGTGACGCAGCAAGTTCTGAATCGCACACCACGTGCCACCGATATACCATAACCTAGCAGAAAGAGTCACCCGCTTTCGTTATCTTTGCTCAGGCGCACTGACCCAAAACGATTGAGAAAACAAGACTTGATAATCTTTCAGAAGAACTCTTTGTTCGACACAACGTAAGTCATCCCGACCTGCAATATAATTATAGGTAATTAATCTGTCAACAAAGTTCCTCCGCGCCATCTTCATCCAGTATGGGGTGCTAAACATACGCCTCGCAGATGTTCCCCTGAAGACAGAGCCGGAGGCTCGACACCAACAGACAGGCATGCTCCGGACCGCTGGCTTCAACCGCAACGCACCGCTCTCGACACAGCACTCCGACCATCGCGCTTCAGTCGTCTTGCCACAACCTAGTGGCTACCCTGTGCACCTGACCTAGGCGGGGTCACGCGGTGCTAACGACCGAGAACCGGGTGAGAACGACCGAGAACGACTTGTGTCATTGGTTCTGAGTGTTCCGCCTGTGTGTTTGGGACTTTTAGGCGCCTCAGCTGCTTCGGCTATATCGCGCCAGTTCTACATGTTCACGGAACAGCAACGAGATGCTTCCATGCATGGTGACACGGCTTTGAGTCTCCATCGACTATCGGGTGGGCCCCAGACGGCGTGTCCGTTCTTCGTCTTCTTCTGCTATCTCTACGACACTTCGGAGCAGCTGGTTTGTCAGGTCAGCACTCGTCAGAACAACAATCTATCGGTGATTTTATCGGTAGGTCTACCTGTAGATTGCTAATCTGCTAGAGTAAATCAGCGGCGTAGCCAAGGAGGGGTCGAAGGGGCCAGTCGCCCCCCCCACACCTGGAGGATTGGTGGGGCCCTCCAGACGACGGCCTTGAGAGGCCTGCGAACCCTCAAAGCGTCGGTGCAGGGGCCCGCAAGGGCCCACTGGGCCCACGGCAAGGACACATGGGCCAGGGAAAGGGGCCCGGACCGATGAAGAGGGTCCCGAGTCAACGGAGAGTGCCTTCTGGAAGATGTTGAGGGTCTTGGATGGGGGCTAACGAGAAGCCCCCATCTGAAGGGTTTCTGAATCGACGGAGGGGCCCCGGATCGTTGGAACCCCGGGCTGACCGAAAGGTTCCCGAGCCAATATAAAGAGCTCCTTGGCTGATGGTGAGGCCCAAGCCGAAGAAGGAACCTCTGACCTGATGGACAGGGCCAAAGCATTTGAAAAGGGGCCTCCGATTTGCCTGAAAAGTCCCTGAATCGTCAAACGGGGCTCCAGAGACGACGGAGGGGGCTCTAGTTGACGGAGAGGACCCTCGGTTATAGCATCACCGAGGGGGAAAAGTAAAACTTATCTAGCAGCTTGTCTATAACGGGCCCTTGAAGCCTAAAGACGTCCATTATGAGGGTTGACGAGGGCCATGGAGACGAGAGAGAGAGAGAGAGAGAGAGAGAGAGAGAGAGAGAGAGAGAGAGAGAGAGAGAGAGAGAGAGAGATATATATATATATAGATATATATATATATATATATATATATATATATATATATATATATATATATATATATATATATATATATATATATATATATATATATATATATATATATATATATATATATATATATATATATATATATATATATATATATATATATATATATATATATATATATATATATATATATATATATATATATATATATATATATATATATATATATATATATATATATATATATATATATATATATATATATATATATATATATATATATATATATATATATATATATATATATATATATATATATATATATATATATATATATATATATATATATATATATATATATATATATATATATATATATATATATATATATATATATATATATATATATATATATATATATATATATATATATATATATATATATATATATATATATATAGAGAGAGAGAGAGAGAGAGAGAGAGAGAGAAGAGAGAGAGAGAGAGAGAGAGAGAGAGAGAGAGAGAGAGAGAGAGAGAGAGAGAGAGAGAGAGAGAGAGAGAGAGAGAGAGAGAGAGAGAGAGAGAGAGAGAGAGAGAGAGAGAGAGAGAGGGGAGGGGGGGGAGGGAGAGAGGAAGAGAGAGATAATACGCCCGGGAGCTGGGATGTCCATGCCAGCTGGGAAGAGGTACAGCCTCGGCTGGAATGGGCCCATAACAAATTTGAACACATTTGGCGCGGACGCATCCATTGACACATGCTGAGCCTGAAATGAATCGCATTGGATCATGAGCCGTCTACATCGGTGCAATAAAGTAAAGCAATATAAACATACAATGCAATGTAATACAATAATGTGTTCCAGTACAGTATTTTAACGCAATGCAATATAATTAATCTACAGATCTACAGATCATTCCATACCTTGTCAGAATCCCAGTTCCGACTGATGATCTGTCCCTGCGATAATATTAATAAACACAATCTGTATCAGCGCGCACACTAACACGTCTCATTTCACCCAATTCAACCATTAACAAACGGCCCGCATCGGTAAGCAGTTCATGAACTATTACAGTGCTGTGGGTCACTGGTACGAACTTGTAGTACCACTGTGTATAATGCTGGCTTTTTCATCGGAGCCTAACTGATCTAAATGTGCGGCGATTAAAGTAAGACTATAAGGGAGAATTTCGTTTGTCCAGCTTTAATAGGAGCCGAGATCTTAGGAGGGGGGCTGATTCCCGCCCCCCCCCCCCCTCCAGTGCGCGTAATTTTCAGAGGCCCTCCAGGGCGCCTGTTAAGGGAGGCAGCCGATCTGCGAGCCGTCCTCCTATGGACGGCCTATTGACGGCCCATCCGTTCTCGGGTGATGGTATTGATATCTTAAGTTAGTCTAAATTGTCTAAAATATTAATGTTGTTATATATAATCTGCGTTAGGAAAATGTGTAATTGCGAGGTTGGGCGAGGAACGGAACACTTCGGAGGCATTGGCTCACATGCTCTGGTACTTTGACCGCAAAATCACGCTGGCCTCTGTGACATGTTTATGTTATGCATGCATGTTTACGTCGTCAAGCGATGCGCCACATTGCGTTCGCCGGAAGTCTGGCGCGGACATTAAATAATTGCAAAACACTGCACGGTCGTGAGTCCGCCTCCGTTCGCTGCACTTTGGGGCACGGAGCTGTGCAGCGGTTCCGGGAGGCGCACGGACAGGTTTGGAGTGCCGTAAGCCCGAGGCTGAAAGGGTAGGATTGGCTAGGTTATATAGACGGCCAGGGAACGTGCTCAACGTGGTATGGATCCGTGCCCATCAGTTGGATACATATGCCTGGTCGCACCTGTACAGCGAATAAGGCCCGGCGCGGCATCGACTTTCTTAAGGTTAGGTAGGTTGGTCAAAGACACGAGAGCACCTATATGAGCTCGCAGAGCCATTGCGATGAGCCCCCTCGTAACATTAAACTTTGTCCAGGCGAGGAACGCTGCCAATAATGGCTAGGCCAGGTATGATTGACGGTGAAATGTTTACATGTTTGGTCAATATTCCTTTAACAAATATGGCAATGGTCTGTCGATATATGTGTTTGTGTACTGCTGAGGGGGCGGGGGAGGGAGCCAAATTTGGGGATCAAGCAATTCATTAATTAATAAGGAGAGAGTGGATGGACAAGCGAATTTGAGTAAATGAGGAGAATGAATTTGTGTTAGGTAGCTTTAAGGACCAGCGGAAGCCGGTTGGGACTAAGCACAGGCACCTATTTCGTGCGGTACATTGCACAAAATTATGCTACTATTACCATCCAAAAAGTACAAACTAGGGACAAGTCACTTAAACCGCGGACAAATTACATACACATTAGTTTTATAATACAACGTATTCATTCTAATTTGGCTATAGGCATTCACTTACGTATATGGTGTTCCCAAAACTTTGACCTCTCACAACGTATAAATACGTGTTAGGGACGGTAGCTCAAGAAACATCAAGCAGGCTGAGGTTGGGGGAATGGTTGGTGGAGGTGGTGGGGATCCAAACAAACAACACAACACCACACACACTGGCACACAAAGCAAAAGGAGATATTTAGCCAAGTCTTGGTTAGGTTTAACCCAGTCTAAGTCTAGAGTCAGCCCAGGTTCAGCTGTGTTAAGGTTCAGTCTTAGTTAAGATCAAGCCCTTAATCAGTTAACAGCCTTAGTTAAAGAGTATCTTTCACACACGACGAGCACCCCGGCAACACACCCCGCACAGCTCCCATACCAGCCCAAACACCCCACACCACCAAACCACCGCACCCACACCCGCCACATCCCCACACCCCCCACGCCCACCGACGGCAGAGCCGCCACCCCTACATATGTCGAACGTCCCATATACAATTTCAACTCGCTTGCCGAAAACAAGTAACTAGTTGGAGTCGTGGTGGTTTTGAATGTCGCATAACAAAGTCAAGTAATCAGCTGTGGTCGTGGAGGCTGCATGCCGTACAGCAAAGCTTACTTCAGGCCAAACACCCTAAAATAACATAATATATTTCAATGTATTGAAAAGGGACAATCTACGAGTACAGCTAGTATGACTTCGACGTGGAAGGGATACCGCGGCATGACTGAGATAATATCGAAACGCTCAAAGTAGGCCAACGAAAACAAAATCGAATGGCGCGAAGCTACGAAATTAAAGCGCGCAGTAACCCGTAATCTGAGGGCTCTTGCATAAAGTATACCGCTAAATGATGAAGCTCGCTAGACAATGCAAATCAAATCTAGTTGTGCCTCAAAACTCTCATGCCTTATCTGATGATAACGAGGCTAAGTTCAGTCTTAGTCCGTAAATGTATATAGTCAAAGAAAATAGCGCGTCACTCATTGTAGAAGATAATACAGGGGAACAAGAACACCGATAGGGTAAATCAAATCGGTTACCGCTTATATGGTTTTGAAAAGCAATCGGGCGACCAAAATAACCGAAATGTGGAACTCATCAATCCAAGTACGAGAAGATTTAGACTGAAGAGACCTGACATGGCTTTTCATACACCACTTGTGTAAAAGCGCTTACGTTAGCAGCGCCAGCTAATATCGAACACTGTCTTGGTACTGCCAACAGCGTGCAGAGCAGCCCGTCGCATTTCCTTTCTGGCCGGATTGTGAGCCCACTGTGGCAACCCACAGTGGGCTCACAATCCGGCCAGAAAGGAAATGCGACGGGCTGCTCTGCACGCTGTTGGCAGTACCAAGACAGTGTTCGATATAGGGCTGAGCGCGCCCCTGCGCCCGACCCGTCTGTTGTATCGCCTGCGGGTGAGGTGACCTGGGCCGGCTGGGAGCGACCGGTAATACAGTCGTGGCCCAACTCGTGGTGTGTACGGACGTGCGGACGGTGGGAGCCCAACACGGATGTTACTACAGCAGATGTTGACGACTGTAACATGTCCATTGTTAGGTCTTGGAAGCAGCATCGGCGTGGCGAACTGAGCAGCCCTGGCGGCAAGATAGCTACCAAGCACACCAGACGCGATGCCAATCAACGCAGCTAGCAACGACACTAGAAGATCCCAGCAACCTTCGAGCATGCTACGATCGTGTGATGCAAAAATGGCGAAGCCGGGATCAGACGTTCTGCGGATCCGGCAGCTCCTGGAAAAGCCGCAAGCTTCTGAGGACGACACACCCGACCGTGCATGTTGCCGACGCTTCCTCACAACCGACATCGGCACGTGACGCTGCATCCCTCCTCAAGACGTCATGCCACCAGCTGGTCTGCTCACCTGATCGTGACCGTTGCGGGTCATCTTAGTCGTGCATGGACCACTGTACTGGAGTCGGCATGCCAACCTTGACACACCCGCGGCTTGGCGGAGGGATCATCAGTTCGCCAGTCAATGTTTTCATGAATACTCGATCAACATGATGCTTATGTCAATACCGGACACTATAGGGCTCC
The DNA here is from genome assembly GCA_034440615.1 of Ashinkailepas kermadecensis. Lineage (NCBI taxonomy): Eukaryota > Metazoa > Arthropoda > Thecostraca > Neolepadidae > Ashinkailepas > Ashinkailepas kermadecensis. The sequence continues at coordinate 4,581 of JAOTOM010001570.1, read as the reverse complement.
AATATCGATGTCTGAGGAAATTCCAGGCCAAGCCATACCCTTGGACCCCTTCCAATGCATTTCAAGGCGCAACGTCCACCCTGCCCAACTCTTAATGTGACGTTGTCAATGCTCTCCTGCGAATGCTTACCTGAAACCCCAGGACAGCACACGTATACCAAGCTGGTACGTCTTCAACTCCATAGAGAAGATCTTTATCTTTGGGTCTTGGTGACATGCTGTCCTGGTCGTTTTCTAAGCCGTCACCATTCGGTGTGGTCTGAAAAAGGCCAGGCAAAAGCATTAAGCATGCTGCATCGCAAATTACACAGGACCTGCTCCATTGCCAATTATATCCTCTTTGAAGCTCCACGAAGCTATCCTCTTTTATCCTGTGAGATAGTTTTGGCGAATAGCAACACAATATGTGCGTCTTCGGCATCTTTGACGAATGAAAGTTGTATCAAACCAGCCGTATTTTTTGGTAACAAAAGTCGCAAACAGCTTTTCCGTCTTCAAATATCCACCGGTTTGCTATTTATTTCTTCCATTTACTTCGTGTATGGGAAACTTAGAATATTGAGAAATGCTTTGTCATTACATATATACTCATCCAAGTATAAGAGATAAGGGGTAACATTATATAAATACATAAAATCGGTAAAGAGTTAGATAATGTCAATTTCAATAATGCTCTTCTATTTAGGGCATAAGATAGGGGTTATCAGTTCAGGTTGAACAAGTCAAGGTGTACGACAGTTAAGCGCCAACAGGTTTTCAGCCAATGGGTGGTTGAGCAATGGAATTGGCTGCGTGCTAATGTTGTGGGGCGTCCATCATTGAATGCATTAAAAATGTGGTGCACTATTTTTTTTTAGGTTGGAGAATCCTATCTTTGAGTTATAATTGATGGTGGACGGGGTGAGATTTATCCTAGTAGGTGTTCACTGCGCAGGCCCCTTGACGCAGGCGTGGATGGAGTTTGAAAATGATTGATGGGGCACTCGATCTACACATGCTTTACGTCAGATACGAGTGAATAAAGCTAGATAGTTGGAATATAGGCATATTTGTAGGTGCGTAGGGTGTTGGTGGGTCGCCCGTTATAATTTAAGATGTAGTATTAGGTTAGGTTAGGTTAGGGTGTTTATTATCTCTTTGTCCAGGGTTACAACATCTTTCCTTTACAGGCATAACCCAGATCGGTCTCTGTGGCTTTTAAGTCTCACCACTTTATGACTGCATGACTTTATGACATTTGTTCGCTATTCGAAGCTCTCCGAACCTCCCATATGTTTTCCTCTATTGCCAACCAATGGTACGTAACAGAGTTGGTTTTAGTGACACTTTATTTCAGAAATTTAGCCCCTTCCCCACAGTTCATTTCGCGACAGTTTGTATGTACGCCATACTTGTAAACTATTGTGTGGACTCTGATACGAAATTGAAACGTATAATTAGTGAAGCATAATATTTGTGAGCGAATAATTTTGGAAAATGATTACTTAATTAAATAAGTTTGAAATGCCAGCCAACAGTATTATTTAAATACGGCTCGAGATACGAGCTCATGGTTTGAGGGACATATAAAACCATTCTTGAGTCAGTTACAGTTCATTTTGTGAGTTGCTCAATTAATTAAGATGGAAAAATAGGTTACCTTAGAGTAATGAAACATTGTTGAAATGAAGCTCTACTTGAAAGTGGGCGTCGAAATTTGAAAATACTTACACCGCTAAGGTGAGGACTAAATAAGATCAGGTTGCGTGTATGTTATGATGTTTTTCCCTGAATGCTATAAACAACAGAAATACAAATTGAACAGGAAAGTGGCTTAATTTTGCGAGTCCGGCGATATTAGTAGGTTGTGCGCTGGCAGGGGATGTAAAACCACTGGACATGCAGAAGGCATGAATTGCACAGCAGAATAGCTTTTAGCCCATTCAAGCTATTTTTGGGCAATATTCGCGAATTGTGCGCTGCTTTTCAGAAAGAAAATGACAGCCCTGCCATCCGTCTTTCAACCTTTGAGAGTCAGAGGCCTCACTAGTGTACGCTGGCCGACGGCGGGGCACTCATGACTGTGAACGTTGCAGGTTGGTTGATGTGTTTCAGGTCGACGAGCATGTTTCTACGTTTAGTGATGTAGCATCGAAGCGACGTGTCACCACTTTATCGCCCAGGCTCAATCGCAATACTTTAAGCAGCTGCGTAACTATCTGTGAGAGCGAGGAATTCATGGTGCTTGTTTTTTTAAATAGAAATTGTTCATTGGTCATCCAGGATGCGGTTCAAAGCTTTCAGTGGGATACATCCCAATGCTCTCTTCATCCGCTAGCGCTATGCACCAGCGATTCATACAAAAGCTTTTGCGTGGTCTTACTCTCCAACAGAAAACATGGCTACAATTGCAGCGTTCCAGTCTGTGTCGAATCCTTACGTACTGCAGATGCACTTAGAACTTAGGAAAGTCCACTTCCTGTCCGATGATTGCGTGGGAAATATAACATAGACTATAACTTTGGAAATATTTGTAGCCAGCAGAAAGATTGGAGTATCAGATGCAAGTGTATTTTTCTGGCAACCATGCAAGACAAAAATGAATGCATGCAACTGTATTGGTGGGCCAAGTGTGCGGTATATCGTGTTAACCTCCAGTGGCCATTAGATGGGTAAATCGTAACCCGCCAGCGTTCTTTGAAAACTGTGAGTCGTGTCTCAGCACCAAGATCAAGTTTTTCTTTGTCTGGGCGTCCGAACTGTGTTGTGTGGCCGATAAACGTACAGCTCGGTTACGTGAATCACTTCTCTGGAAGAGCATATAAAAATTTCAACGCTTGTGCCGTTAGGTGGCACAAGAGCACGATAGTAGATATATACACATATGCGGATGTTGACCACTGTGTACGCCGCGTCCGTAACTGACAAGTCTCGAATAATGTTGTGTTGAACCTTGGAGGAACATGCACACGATGTACATTTACACCTGCTGTGTTCATCACATGCCTTTAACTGCAATGTGTTGTGTTACATGAATTAATTCCGAGATGGAAGTATTCCACTTAAATAATTTTCGAGAAGGCGAAAGTGTTTTTTCATTGGACGCCAATCATCATTTGAAGGTTAGGTCAGCGTATATACCTATGTGACCTCAGCGACCTCACATAGCGGGTTTGACACTGTCGTGCTCTCTGAACAAACTGTCTGTGATGACGTCACACCAAATGCCTTCTAAAAGGTACATATATCCTTAATTTATGGGTCAGCTCACTGACCCATGTGTGACCTCTGTTACTTCTAGCACACCTACATGTGTGACTATCCTGGGCTAGGAGAGGAGTGCTTTAAAATGAGATCAATTTTGCTCATATTCTGCAATGCACACAAAGTCACTATTTCAAGGTCATGTCACTGACCCAGATGTGATGGGTCAGTGACCTGACTCTGCCGTAGTTAGGAATATTATCATCGTACTTTATGAGCGAACATCTTTGAAACAACACCCATATCGGCTAAGTTCACAGTCACTCATAGTAACGCAGTCTGTAAGTGTGGTCAGGCCCTGATATTTCACTCAGCGAGTCACAATGGGTCAGTTTTACAAACAAATATTAACGTTATTAACGTCAACAATTATAAAATAGATGGGGCAATGCTCGGCGAAGAAAGAAAGAAAACAAAGAAGACGTTTTCAAAAGGTCACGAAATCAATAATAGATCACAGGTTTAAATGTTGACCTGAGCAAATCACAACTATTTTCATTCCATTTGATACTGTCTTGTACCGGCACCATTTGTTAAGGCTCCATACGATGGTTTGGTGTTCCCAGCGTGCTTTTTTTCGGGGCCCCGGTGCGATTCATCGGGACCCGCCACCCCACGGAGGGGAGCAATTTCCCCCTTTACTCCCACTTCGGTACGCCACTGACGTGAGGTAGGCACCACCTAGTCATGGAGGAAATATGTTGCAGCAGTTGTCTGCCGTTTGCCATCCTTCCTTACCGTGATCTTTACGGGACCTGTCTCGTCATACTGATCCTACCTGTAGCACCGCGAGATGCGTGCGGAGCTGGACAGGAGAATGTCAGCGTGGATCCACTTAAAATATACTGGCGTTATGGAAAAACAAGACTGGTATTCGTGGGAATATCCTTCAATCGTTCAGATGAACCCATTTCGTCACATTTTGGCAATACCTAAGTACAAAAATGCCGTATGGGAAACACGGGAGTTTGGCTGGACTGTCTACGGGACGACCAATTGTTCAGCACATGTGACGCACCGGTTGTCAAACGACATTGCAGGGCCCTGCAGAGGTCTAGCAACGTGGCTACTTAGCTACTATGGTAGGTAGCGCATCTGCTTATGACCTTTTTGCAGATGTATCGAATTTAGAGAATGTGTTTTAATACTTCGTATACCTATGTGTCGGACGAGCGGCAGAAAATAAGAAAACTGAATACGTCGCATCAATTCCATTAGCATCAGACCGTGAACAACATCAATGCGACAGAGTATGGCATAAACAACACTAAATGATATTCACTAGTGGGATAATAAACATTTGCGGGATAATAAACATGGGATAATAAACATCTATGG
>JAOTOM010001569.1:0-73139 GCA_034440615.1 Ashinkailepas kermadecensis | reverse complement strand
GTCGTGTCGGCTCTCCGTCTGCTCCGGCCGCCGCCGCCGTGTCGGCCGGTTCTGCGCAGTTGACGCGCGCCGGCTGCAGCTGGAAGGCCGCGCCGCAGCGGACGCCGCGCACGCCGCGCGCCTCGATTAGCGCGCCTGAGCCGGCGCGGCCGCGTCGTGCTGCCATCTGGCAGATCTACCGCCCCTCCCCCGCAGCCGACTTTCCGCCTCCTCCCTGCCCAGGTAGAGGAAGCCGTGGGCACTGGCTACTGGGTACTGGGCACTGGGCGGCCACCGAATCGAGAGGCGACGAAAAGCCCGTAATTGGATGCAGATCTCCTATTGTAAAGGTCATGTGAGCATTGCCGTACGGCGTATGCACAATGTATGTATAGTTCAAAGTAGACGCGATGGTTTATTAACTTAATTGCGACCACCGACCTGTGTGCTCTGCTACCAAACATGGGAGGCTTGAGCGTGTCCATTTAATTTCGAGTAAAGTCCACATTCGAGCAGATCATTATTTTATGTCGAGGGAGAACTGGCGCTCCGAAGTAATCAGGATGATTTCCCTTGGATGTCGTTTGCGGTGGTTGATATTGGGTATTATTCGGTGTCTATTGTTCAGTTGTTTACCTCGGAACGACATGAGCCGAATCCCTCCCTCTTGGGAGAAAGATAGAGGGAGAGGGAGAGTTATCAATGCGATGTGTACCTCACCCGTCCCGTACGATAGGGGAGGGGTGGAATAGGGAGAACTCGCCACCATTCAGCAACGCTTCCAACGCCCCGCACGAGAACGTGAGAGGTTCTCAAGCTTCTCACCACGTGAGAACGACGTACAGGACGGCGTCACGCGCACGCGAGACAAGAGAGAGAGAGAGAGAGAGAGAGAGAGAGAGAGAGAGAGAGAGAGAGAGAGAGAGAGAGATAGAGAGAGAGAGAGAGAGAGAGAGAGAGAGAGAGAGAGAGAGACAGAGAGAGAGAGAGAGAGAGAGAGAGAGAGAGAGAGAGAGAGAGAGAGAGAGAGAGAGAGAGAGAGAGAGAGAGAGAGAGAGAGAGAGAGAGAGAGAGATACGAAGAGATATATATATAGAGAGAGAGAGAGAGAGAGAGAGAGAGAGAGAGATACATAAAGAGAGAGAGAGAGAGAGAGAGAGAGAGAGAGAGAGAGAGAGAGAGAGAGAGAGAGAGAGAGAGAGAGAGAGAGAGAGAGAGAGAGAGATAGAGACAGATAGATATAGATAGAGATATATATATATATATAGAGAGAGAGAGAGAGAGAGAGAGAGAGAGAGAGAGAGAGAGAGAGAGAGAGAGAGAGAGAGAGAGAGAGAGAGAGAGAGATAGAGAGAGAGATAGAGAGAGAGAGAGAGAGAGAGAGAGAGAGAGAGAGAGAGAGAGAGAGAGAGAGAGAGAGAGAGAGAGAGAGAGATAGAGAGATAGAGAGATAGAGAGATAGAGAGATAGAGAGATAGAGATAGAGAGATAGAGAGATAGAGAGATAGAGAGATAGAGAGATAGAGAGATAGAGAGATAGAGAGATAGAGAGATAGAGAGATAGAGAGATAGAGAGATAGAGAGATAGAGAGATAGAGAGATAGAGAGATAGAGAGATAGAGAGATAGAGAGATAGATAGATAGATAGATAGAGAGATAGAGAGATAGAGAGATAGAGAGATAGAGAGATAGAGAGATAGAGAGATAGAGAGATAGAGAGATAGAGAGAGAGAGAGAGAGAGAGAGAGAGAGAGAGAGAGAGGGGGGAGAGGGGGAGAGAGGGGGAGACCTGCCGTACACCACTGCCCGCCCCCTGACGAGGTCACATGAGCGGTCGCGGCCAGCCAGGCCGGTGTCATTGTGTGAAGGTGATACCGCGTCACACTGGTATCACGCGGTTGCTGATGGCGTGACGTCACGGCGGCGTAACGCTGCCGCCCAGCCGTCACCCGACCGACGCGCACGGCGCGTCACGGCGCGTGACGTGGCCGGGCCAGCCGCGTCACGGCGCGTGACGCGGGCACGGCGGCCGCCGCACTGCTGCCGGGCAGTATCGATGACTGCTGATACCTGATGCGTCTGCTTGTAGTGTGGAATGCCCTGGGTTCAAGTCTGACCTCGGGAAGCCTTTACCTGGCCCGGCTCCTGCCCAGAAGGTGGCACGATCTGGGGTGTGTTCGCCCCGTCTCGGGATTAACGCTGATCGACCATCGTCCACGATGACGAGCTTACGGGCGTGACCTGACATTAAACAGATAAACAAATGCACTGGTTCGGTGGCACGCCACGAGGACACCGCCTCTCCTCGTGTCACGGAAACAGTGCTCCGTTTACCGGGCAGTGCAAATCGGGACAGCCCCGTCCCTTGTGCACAACGTGTTACGGCGGGGTCCCAACACAACGTGTTGCGGTGGGGTCCCAACACAACGCGCTGCGGTGGGGTCCCAACACAACGCGCTGCAGCGGCGTCCCAACACAACGCGCTGCGGCGGGGTCCCAACACACCGCGCTGCGGCGGGGTCCCAACACAACGCGCTGCAGCGGCGTCCCAACACAACGCGCTGCGGCGGGGTCCCAGCACAACTTGCTGCGGCGAGGAACCCTAGAGCAGGCTCGTGTTCAAGTCTGTTTCGCAAGGGTGCCGAGAACCGAAATTTCCGTCGTGTGTATAGTGTGTGTATGTGCATGTGTCACACAAATATCCACGTGTATGATACTATTTTTATGATTTTATGATTGGTTTAAGTCTGTGGTTTGAGTTGGAGTTGGAGTTGGTGTGGTGTGGTGCGAGTGAAGTCGAAGCGAGGCAAGGCGAGGCGAGGTGAGGTGGTATGATTTGGTTCGGCTTGGTTGGAGTTTTTTTGGTCGGTTGAATTTTGTATAACATGTATCGTAGCATTTCGATTCAATACGGAATTACCGAAGAGATGCCTTGTGGCAGATGACCCACTTAGCAGAGCATTATTTAGACTGGCAAGTCATGCTTGGATTGGCTGCCACTAAGCTGAAGCAAAATTAACTGGAACCAGTATTCCAATGGGATGTAGCACGTTGAATGCGCCTCACAGATACTTGTATGACCAGGCTACAACAGACTGGGTTTGGCGGAGGCCCGGCATTGTTGTATCCATGTTGCCTTGCTTGCCTACTCCCCCAGGTTTGTCTACTCGGCCCGGCTTGTCTACTCACGCCGGTTTGCCTACTCGCCCCGGTTTGTCTACTCGCCCCGGCTCGCCTACTCGCCCCGGCTCGCCTACTCGCCCCGGCTCGCCTACTCGCCCCGATTTGTCTATTCGTCCCGGTTTGTCTGCCAGGGTAGGACGGTCGGGTGTCTCACCACGGTGACGATTTGGAGCCCCCTCCCCCCGGGCGTGGCAGGACTGCCGCTGGGGGTGAGCCTCCCAACTCCTGATTGACCCAAACCGGCATGTTGCCGGGCTATAAACCAGACTTCTTCTTGCGGCGACTTACCTCTGCTTATCCTGTGGCCTACCGCCACTCTTTGCGCTCGCCCTGTGGCCTATCACCACCCTTGGCGCACACCCTGGGACCCGCCACCACCCTTTGCACGCACCCTGGGACCCGCCACCACCCTTGGCACGCACCCTGGGACCCGCCCCCGCCCTTGGCGCGCACCCCGGGACCCGCCCCCGCCCTTGGCGCGCATCCTGTGGCCTGCTACCGCGGTGCCGTGGCGGTGCGAAAGGTCAGGTTTTGCACCCGCGGACTCCAGCCTGTAATTCAGCCGACTAGAGTGGGGGTTGTGTTTGGGGAGGGGGAGCGAGCCGGAGGCGCGGCACCGGGCTGGAAGCCTCTCCCAGTATGCATTTATTTTGAGTGACGGTGATGGATGGAAGAAGGATGCTCACGTCGAGGTCACCTTTCGCCCAGATGATTGTCCTGTCACGCGAGAAAACTGACCTCTCGGCCGCTGGTCAGGAGAGCAGTTATGGTTATATCAGTCACGGCTGGTCATTGTCAGGAGAGCAGTTATCGTTATATCAGTCACGGCTGGTCATTGTCAGGAGAGCAGTGATGGTTATATCAGTCACGGCTGGTCATTGTCAGGAGAGCAGTGATGGTTATGTCAATCACGACTGGTCATTGTCAGGAGAGCAGTGATGGTTATATCAGTCACGGCTGGTCATTGTCAGGAGAGCAGTGATGGTTATGTCAGTCACGGCTGGTAATTGTCAGGAGAGCAGTGATGGTTATATCAGTCACGGCTGGTCATTGTCAGGAGAGCAGTGATGGTTATGTCAGTCACGGCTGGTCATTGTCAGGAGAGCAGTGATGGTTATGTCAGTCACGGCTGGTCATTGTCAGGAGAGCAGTGATGGTTATGTCAGTCACGACTGGTAATTGTCAGGAGAGCAGTGATGGTTATATCAGTCACGGCTGGTCATTGTCAGGAGAGCAGTGATGGTTATATCAGTCACGGCTGGTCATTGTCAGGAGAGCAGTGATGGTTATGTCAATCACGACTGGTCATTGTCAGGAGAGCAGTGATGGTTATATCAGTCACGGCTGGTCATTGTCAGGAGAGCAGTGATGGTTATGTCAGTCACGGCTGGTAATTGTCAGGAGAGCAGTGATGGTTATATCAGTCACGGCTGGTCATTGTCAGGAGAGCAGTGATGGTTATGTCAGTCACGGCTGGTAATTGTCAGGAGAGCAGTGATGGTTATATCAGTCACGGCTGGTCATTGTCAGGAGAGCAGTGATGGTTATATCAGTCACGGCTGGTTATTGTCAGGAGAGCAGTGATAGTTATGTCAATTACGACTGGTAATTGTCAGGAGAGCAGTGGTGGTTATGTCAGTCACGGCTGGTTATTGTCAGGAGAGCAGTGATGGTTATGTCAATTACGACTGGTAATTGTCAGGAGAGCAGTGGTGGTTATGTCAGTCACGGCTGGTTATTGTCAGGAGAGCAGTGATAGTTATGTCAATTACGACTGGTAATTGTCAGGAGAGCAGTGGTGGTTATGTCAGTCACGGCTGGTTATTGTCAGGAGAGCAGTGATGGTTATGTCAGTCACGGCTGGTTATTGTCAGGAGAGCAGTGGTGGTTATGTCAGTTGATGGTTATGTCAGTCACGACTGGTAATTGTCAGGAGAGCAATGATGGTTATGTCAGTCACGGCTGATCATTGTCAGGAGAGCAGTGATGGTTATGTCAGTCACGACTGGTCATTGTCAGGGAGCAGTGATTGTTATGTCAGTCACAGCGCTTGAAGGCCCTCTGTTTGAAATCGAAACGGCTGATGAGTATCGTACCGGCACCCTACTGCTGTGGAATATCGTACCCTACTGCTGTGGAGTATCGTACCGGTACCCTACTGCTGTGGAATATCGTACCCTACTGCTGTGGAGTATCGTACCGGTATCCTACGCTCTGCACGGTGACCATCCCCACAAGCTGCTACCCCATGATGTTTCCAGCGTCGGCAACGAGTACAAAGCACAGGACTTCGGCTGGTGTCAGTGACCGTCGGCGGGTGCCGGCCTTCGGCTGGTATCAGTGACCGTCGGCGGGTGTCGGCCTTCGGCTGGTGTCAGTGACCGTCGGCGGGTGTCGGCCTTTGGCTGGTGTTAGTGGCCGTCGGCGGGTGTCGGCCTTCGGCTGGTGTTAGTGACCGTCGGCGGGTGTCGGCCTTTGGCTGGTGTTAGTGGCCGTCGGCGGGTGCCGGCCTTCGGCTGGTGTCAGTGGCCGTCGGCGGGTGTCGGCCTTTGGCTGGTGTTAGTGGCCGTCGGCGGGTGCCGGCCTTCGGCTGGTGTCAGTGGCCGTCGGCGGGTGCCGGCCTTCGCCTGGTGACAGTAGCCGTCGGTAGGTCTGGCCGTCGGACCCGAAGATGCTCGGTGCCGGCGATGCTCGCTTTGAAGCCGGTGGTGGCGGGGCGGCGATGGGAGTACGAAGATCGGTGTTGAGCCACGCTCGGGGCCCGCTGCGGAGCTGGTCGGCTGTGTGCCGTGGCGTGGTGTCGAGTGATCGGCAGTGGGTTAGGTGTTTCCCCCGTCACGTCTGCTGACGACCAGGCGCCGACAGAAGCGCTGCTCACCGGGCAGCACCGGTGCCATCCTTCCATACACAAATGTATGTGCTCTTCACTCTGGCGATGTGCAATGCTTTACCGCCACCTCGTCGTCAGCAAATATATCGAGTCGTCCCGGAAAAATACTTGAGTCGTCTCCGGTAGTGGATTTGACGGCACCATGGTCAAGGTCGCCAAGAGTGATACGATCGATGGAGCTGTGCAGCCGTCCAGATTCCGCGCAAACTCTTGACAACAAGTCTTTGCCTGGAAGCGGCACGGTCTCTTCGACAGTGAATGCTTGCCGGGATTTCCCATCGATTTGTACTGAAGGTCACGCAACCGCAGTCATTGTACTGCGACAAGAGTCAGAAACAACTGAGCTCAGAACGATCCGGCGAGGAGTACCCGACACCGGCGCCCTGCAAGCTCGCCACCGCCAGTGACCCATTGTACTGCGCGGTCAGAGACAACCGAGCTCAGGACGATCCGGCGTGGTGTACCCGACACCGGCGCCCTGCAAGCTCGCCACCGCCAGTGACGCACTGGGACCGGTGATGAGCAGTGCCTGGACGTCGGCCAGACGACGCCTGGAAAACCAGCGGCGGCCAACCAGCAGTGGTGCGCGGCTTGGATACCCAACCACTGGGCATCCGAAGGTTGCCGGTGTCGTACGGACGTTGCGGAAGGGTGGGGAGGGGCTGTGTTGCGTTGGCGGTGGACGCTGGCAACCGACAGCCGCTGTTGACAGGAGTGGCGCACTTGGAAAGACCGGCATTGCGCGCTCGGCGTGCACCGGATCCAGCGGCCGGGTGACGCCAGATCTTGACGGGAGACTCGGCCGTGCCCGGACCGTGGCCTCCACCAGTGGACGCACCGTCATGGTTGCGAAACAGTCGCTGGCTGCGGTTCATGTTGAAGCAGGCTGCTGCCGGCACCGGCGAACTGCCGCGAAGCATCAGCGCAGGCGAACTGCCGCGAAGCATCAGCGCATGTGAACTGCCGCGAAGCATTAGCGCAGGTGAATTGCTGCGAAGTATCAGCGCAGGCGAACTTTCGCGAAGTATCAGCGCATGTGAACTGCCGCGAAGCATTGGCGCAAGTGAATTTCCGCGAAGCACCCGCACAGGTGAACTGCCGCGAGGTACCAGCACAGGTGAACTGCCGCGAAGCACCAGCACAGGTGAACTGCCGCGAAGCACCAGCACAGGTGAACTGCCGCGAGGTACCAGCACAGGTGAACTGCCGCGAAGCACCAGCACAGGTGAACTGCCGCGAAGCACCAGCACAGGTGAACTGCCGCGAGGTACCAGCACAGGTGAACTGCCGCGAAGCACCAGCACAGGTGAACTGCCGCGAAGCACCAGCACAGGTGAACTGCCGCGAAGCACCAGCACAGGTGAACTGCCGCGAGGTACCAGCACAGGTGAACTGCCGCGAAGCACCAGCACAGGTGAACTGCCGCGAGGTACCAGCACAGGTGAACTGCCGCGAAGCACCAGCACAGGTGAACTGCCGCGAAGCACCAGCACAGGTGAACTGCCGCGAGGTACCAGCACAGGTGAACTACCGCGAAGCACCAGCACAGGTGAACTGCCGCGAAGCACCAGCACAGGTGAACTGCCGCGAGGTACCAGCACAGGTGAACTGCCGCGAAGCACCAGCACAGGTGAACTGCCGCGAAGCATCAGCGCAGGCGAACTGCCGCGAAGCATCAGCGCATGTGAACTGCCGCGAAGCATTAGCGCAGGTGAATTGCTGCGAAGTACCAGCGCAGGCGAACTTTCGCGAAGTATCAGCGCATGTGAACTGCCGCGAAGCATTGGCGCAAGTGAATTTCCGCGAAGCACCCGCACAGGTGAACTGCCGCGAGGTACCAGCACAGGTGAACTGCCGCGAAGCACCAGCACAGGTGAACTGCCGCGAAGCACCAGCACAGGTGAACTGCCGCGAGGTACCAGCACAGGTGAACTGCCGCGAAGCACCAGCACAGGTGAACTGCCGCGAAGCACCAGCACAGGTGAACTGCCGCGAAGCACCAGCACAGGTGAACTGCCGCGAGGTACCAGCACAGGTGAACTGCCGCGAAGCACCAGCACAGGTGAACTGCCGCGAGGTACCAGCACAGGTGAACTGCCGCGAAGCACCACACAGGTGAACGCCGCGAAGCACCAGCACAGGTGAACGCCGCGAGGTACCACACAGGTGAACGCCGCGAAGCACCAGCACAGGTGAACTGCCGCGAAGCACCAGCACAGGTGAACTGCCGCGAGGTACCAGCACAGGTGAACCGCCGCGAAGCACCAGCACAGTGAACTGCCGCGAAGCATCAGCGCAGGCGAACTGCCGCGAAGCATCGGCGCAGAACTGCCGCGAAGCATTAGCGCAGGTGAATTGCTGCGAAGTACCAGCGCAGGCGAACTTTCGCGAAGTATCAGCGCATGAACTGCCGCGAAGCATTGGCGCAAGTGAATTTCCGCGAAGCACCCGCACAGGTGAACTGCCGCGAGGTACCAGCACAGGTGAACTGCCGCGAAGCACCAGCACAGGTGAACTGCCGCGAGGCACCAGCACAGGTGAACTGCCGCGAGGTACCAGCACATGTGAACTGCCGCGAAGCACCAGCACAGGTGAACTGCCGCGAAGCACCAGCACAGATGAACTGCCGCGAGGTACCAGCACAGGTGAACTGCCGCGAAGCACCAGCACAGGTGAACTGCCGCGAGGCACCAGCACAGGTGAACTGCCGCGAGGTACCAGCACAGGTGAACTGCCGCGAAGCACCAGCGCAGGTGAACTGCCGCGAAGCACCAGCACAGGTGAACTGCCGCGAGGTACCAGCACAGGTGAACTGCCGCGAAGCACCAGCGCAGGTGAACTGCGATGCTGCGGCGCGGTTCGTCCGTCACGCCGCGGCGACTGTGGCGAAGCGGCGGCGACTGTGGCGAAGTGGTGGCGTGTGCAACTGCCCGAACATGGAGTTTGCGCACAGCCAGCCAAGCCGCCTAAACCAGCGGTGAAACTACACGACGCTGCGGGTTTCTTAGTGCGTGGTGTTTCTGACGAAGGCTGATTGGCTATTGATTTAGGACTTCCTGGCAGTGTGTTTTTGGCCGGTGTCATTAGCTAACATCGCTTGATTCGGAAACGGTAATCATTTCAGATGGAATTAATACGAGAAGTCGCTCGATTATATGTGATCTCGTGACTGACGGATCACTTCCCGTGTCCATTGCTGACGTTGCAGCAAAACCAAACCATGCTGATCATCGTGGAGGTATTTGAGCGCAGTTTCATCGACTCCCGCCTCGCCGACAGCTGGTTCGCCACGTTGCCGCCGCCGTCGCATGGCTGCCCTTTGTTGGGCGAACTCCTGTGGCATTTAAGCAGTAGGTATGTGTGGAAATACCAAACTGCAGGCAATATCCGGGGCTGGGCTTCGTCAGTTGGCCATATTGAGCGTCAATGATGCCTCGCATAACTGTTGTGAAGTTGACTGCGGTTGGCTGCCGCCACCGCGGGCCTTCAGTTAGGCTTACACCATTGACGGTTTTGAATGTTTGCGAACTAGTTTTGTATGTGTACCTTTCTTGAAATAAAGACTGGAAATCGCCACTTTCGCACAGGGCTTTTCGGTGTGAGTCTCTAAAATATCTCTTGGGTGTAGTGGTGGATCCAGGATGTGACCTGGGGTAGGAGAATCCGAATATTCGGTGCCCCGAGACTTTATTGTCCCTTTGTCTTGCTGAGAGTTCCCGTGAAATATTTTGTTGAGTGAAAGGGGCTCCGAAAATGTATCGGCTGTGGCTGGTTACAGGCAGCATCGTACAATGGCTAGTGCTCGTCTCCGTGGGTTTGTATGACAGACAGCATCGTACACTAGCTAGTGCTCGTCTCCGTAGGTTTGTATACAGGTAGCATCGTACAATGGCTAGTGCTCGTCTCCGTGGGTTTGTATGACAGGCAGCATCGTACACTAGCTAGTGCTCGTCTCCGTAGGTTTGTATACAGGTAGCATCGTACAATGGCTAGTGCACGTCTCCGTGGGTTTGTATACAGGTAGCACCGTACAATGCTAAATGGCCACGGCTGGCCTTCAACGGCTTTGCCCCCCCGCCCCTCAGACCAGGGGCTCTTCGTACGGCTTGGGCCCTTATCTTCGGTCCAGGCACCTTTCACATCGGCTATGGGCCCTCTCCAATGACGCGGGGTGGCTAAGGGCATTCTCCGTTGTCTCAAGGGCCCCCTTTAGCGGTTCGGAGCCTCCTCTGTCAGGCCGGTGGCCACCCTTTTTCACAAGCTTGAGCTCTTTCCGTCCGGCCAGGCTTAGGAATATTTATTTTGCAGCGGTTCAAATTCTTACACTCCAACTTAAATTCGGTCTTTTAAGCTTGAAATTTAGCAACCATCATCATCGCATTTATTGAGTGCTTGTATTTGCCTTCAATTGAAAGGAAGGGTTTCATAGCGGAACTTAGACGATGCCGGCTGGGTCGGCACCGGCAAGGCCAGCCGTCGATCGAGCGATCACGTTGTGCCACGTGACCGGCATGCGCCGAGGTCGGGCGACTGCGTGTCCAGCGTCAGTCCGATGGACGGTGCCGCGCTAGACGGCTGTGTGCGGCATAGCTGAGTGGGAAGGTTGTGAGACAAAGTGACTTTGACACACCGTGGCCTTATTTGATAACTCGGCATAGTGCACTTGTGGCATGTCTTGGGATGGCTTGAGATGGCGTGACATGGCTTGGCGTGATGGGCATGGCTTGGGATGCGTACGCGGTATTCGGCGGATCGGCCAGATTTCGGCAGAAGCCGATTATTTTTCAATGTGATATACCGAAATTGAAGATGCTATGTGCTCAATCGGACTCTTATGTCCAGTATGGGCCACGCATCCCAAATTTGAATGCATTGTGCTGAATGGTGAACATAGGCTTCGCTTATTTCTGAGCAGCAAGATGTGTATTCGCTGGCTGCCAAGAAGACTGCGGTCGGTCCACAGGTTCCCTGTCGCGGTATGGTGCCGCATCCCGTGCCCACGGTCTACAAGTTCCCTGTCGCGGTATGGTGCCCCATCCCGTGCCCACGGTCCACAAGTTCCCTGTCGCGGTATGGTGCCGCATCCCGTGCCCACGGTCTACAAGTTCCCTGTCGCGGTATGGTGCCCCATCCCGTGCCCACGGTCTACAAGTTCCCTATCGCGGTATGGTGCCCCATCCCGTGCCCACGGTCCACAAGTTCCCTGTCGCGGTATGGTGCCCCATCCCGTGCCCACGGTCCACAGGTTCCCTGTCGCGGTATGGTGCCCCATCCCGTGCCCACGGTCTACAAGTTCCCTATCGCGGTATGGTGCCCCATCCCGTGCCCACGGTCCACAAGTTCCCTGTCGCGGTATGGTGCCCCATCCCGTGCCCACGGTCCACAGGTTCCCTGTCGCGGTATGGTGCCGCATCCCGTGCCCACGGTCTACAAGTGCCCTGTCGCGGTATGGTGCCGCATCCCGTGCCCACGGTCCACAAGTTCCCTGTCGCGGTATGGTGCCCCATCCCGTGCCCACGGTCCACAGGTTCCCTGTCGCGGTATGGTGCCCCATCCCGTGCCCACGGTCTACAAGTTCCCTGTCGCGGTATGGTGCCGCATCCCGTGCCCACGGTCCACAAGTTCCCTGTCGCGGTATGGTACCCCATCCCGTGCCCACGGTCCACAGGTTCCCTGTCGCGGTATGGTGCCGCATCCCGTGCCCACGGTCCACAAGTTCCCTGTCGCGGTATGGTGCCGCATCCCGTGCCCACGGTCCACAAGTTCCCTGTCGCGGTATGGTGCCGCATCCCGTGCCCACGGTCCACAAGTTCCCTGTCGCGGTATGGTGCCGCATCCCGTGCCCACGGTCCACAAGTTCCCTGTCGCGGTATGGTGCCGCATACCGTGCCCACGGTCCACAAGTTCCCTGTCGCGGTATGGTGCCGCATCCCGTGCCCACGGTCCACAAGTTCCCTGTCGCGGTATGGTGCCCCATCCCGTGCCCACGATCCACAAGTTCCCTGTCGCGGTATGGTGCCCCATCCCTTGCCCACGGTCTACAAGTTCCCTGTCGCGGTATGGTGCCCCATCCCGTGCCCACGGCATGGTAGCCCCACTCCTCGCCTCTTTCCCTTGCCTATCCAGCGCTCTCAATAACAGCTTACTCTTGCTCAACAAGGGTGGTGCCATGGGTGTCGTATAATATACCTGGAGGGCGCAAGTGCTCCCTCAAAGTTGACTTTGTCTCTCAATATTTTCAGCTTTTAACATGGGACCCTATAGAGCGTGCCCCTCAGTCCATTCGGGCCCGTCCCGTGACATCACATGACGCCGACGGCGGTGCGCGTATACTTGAAGGCTGCCGAGGTCAGGACCGGCCGTCCCGCCGTCCGTCCCCCACCTTCGCCTCGCCGCCCAGCCTGAATGAATAATGTGCCGACCGGCGTGTGACGTCAATCGTGCAGATGACGTCACTGAAGCGGCTAGACATCCGAGCCAGACGTCTGGCTCGTTAGAGCCGCATGGGCCGCCCCCCCCCTACCCCGTCTGCTCGGCCCGCGCTCGTCGGCTCCGACCGCGCCGCCTCGGATTCTGTTAGAGCCCACCACGAACCTCCGGAGCCGGAGGTACCCGTGGTCGAGCGTGTGGAATCCACGTCAATTACGTGCAGGAGATTTACCGTAAACTGCTAAATTGCACCACGTGCTAGATTTGTTCAAAATCATGATGCGCAACGCACTAATTGATATCATTTACTCCTGAAATTAGATCATCATATCATTTCAAGTGCGCACTTCCATGCAATGAACGCAGGGTGCATGGTCCACTCCTTTCATAGCTCTGAAATAATAATTGCATGTATTAGTCACTTTATTCATTAAGTAAGTGGTTTGTATAATTGTAAGTACCTACATTTTACTTAATACTTGTATTACTGAAGCAGATACGTTCGCATGATCTCTGAACATTCCCACCATTGTGGTCCGATCGTAGTCTGAAATGAACTGAAGGCTCACTACACCAGCGGCAGACATAAAGTATCATTTGGCGTATGTCATCTCGAGAGAAATATGGGTCATTCCCAGAATGAAGACTTCATCATGGCTCACTGGTTACGCTCTTATTCATGGTTTGTTGGAACAGCTCGGGAGGTTTAAAGGACGAGACACATACCATTCAAAAGCTTATCATTTGCTGACCACCAAGATGTAGTTTTATGAGAATCTGTTGGTCGATTATTTTGAGATAAGAAAACTTATCTGTTTGATTTTGCAATTACTTAAATTGGGCAGATCGAGTGCTTACTTATGCTATGGCTATGCAGCGGTCTTTTTATATCTCTCAACTCCTCGAATTTCTGGCAAAGGCATTCAGCAGGTTGCACTGCCTTGAACCTCTTATAGGTGTTGTAGTAATTCATAAAATGTTTCGTCCCCATGCATTGGTATTACGGCTTGCTTTCGGCCGCATATGCGTATGAAATCGTCCGTAGCGACACGCCGACTGAGAATTCACTTAGTCCAGAACCTCGTCCACGAAAACGATATTTGATGAATGATAAAATCCAAACAGTTCATTTGTGTTAGGTATGTGAGTGTAGTTCTTTATGAAGGTCCTGATAAATCCAGAGCCGCCGGAGTTCGCAGCAATGTGTTTATTTTACTCGTTGCTCGTCATGCCGCAGGTGGGCCCTCATGATATGACAATGGTTGCTCTGCCGGAAAGTGTACGTTGCCTGCCTGAAAGTGTACTGTGTAACCGGCACAAGCCCAGCCTGTGAAGTGAATCACTGATGTTCACATCAGCAGCTGGGGAGGACGGCCTTTGTATTTGGCCGGCGTGCACTTTCCAGCGGCACCGTCCCTGCTATTCTACACAGTTTACACCGGTCCAGACAACGGCTAGATAGCACAAACTAGATGCAAACAAAGAACAAAATATATAGATAGCAGTGATCTCAAACGGCTCTGATCTTCCGGTAGCCTTCATGGAGTACTAGACTGACGTACGCAATCCAAATTAACGATTTGAGTTTGATCATACCTGATGTCTTTTGATCAAACATCGTCTCGGGACTCTAGGTCCCAGGCTGTGAATTGCCAGCCGGCGTGGCGCTCTGGGCGATTCCATGCGCACATGCTCCCGAACGTAAGACGTAATGCCATTACACGGCAGACTGGGGTTTTATTAATTATTTTACCCACTGTCGGACGTCCAGGACACTGCAATTTACTCGATATCGTTGCCTATAATTCAAATATTTCATAGATGTCGAGTAAGACAGCTGCATAGTCATAACTTAACCAGACGACCCGGTCAAATGAAATAAGAACAAAATCGAACAAAAGAACGTTTCAAGATAGCGATGGATCGATTTTGATAAGCGTCACATGTTCGTCGTCTGTCCACCCATATATTTCGAACAGTATCTGTCTCGTGTTTTGAGTATTCCGAGCCCATCCAATGAACCTGGTACGTATTATATATATATATATATATATATATATATATATATATATATATATATATATATATATATATATATCTATATCTATATCTATCTATATATATATATATATATATATATATATATATATATATATATATATATATATATATATATATATATATATATTTATTGGTACGTACTGCCAATATTGCATCCCGGGATTCTACCACATCAAGTCATACGTATATATGGGTGTTCGAGGTTACGCACATACTTATTAGCTGCCCGGTATACCGACTAATGCTTAATAACATTCTGAATATTCAAGGCCAACAGCCTTCAATCGCTGCCAAAGCCATCGTCCACAATTCGGGTAAATTTAACACATCGGTAATATACGTACCGGATAACAACACATTGGATAACATTAGTGCTTGTAGCGGATTTTAGGGAATATGTTGGGTGCAGTGGCCGGAACCGATTTCATCTCTGTCAAATCCTGCGGCCCGCCAGGTCGAATAGTTCAGACAGATTCCTTCGACGATTACTGGACGATTCGCTGAGACGAGCACCAGTGTTGGCAGTTGGTTGTGTGGCGCGATATTGCCCACTACTTCATGAGTAGAGGTGCCGAGGCTTCGGAGGTTCTGGGCCACCAGATTGAAGCCAATTTAACATGAGATCTAGGGCGCACACTGTATACTTCGCACCCAAGACGTATTGTAGATCCCAACAGCACTGACAATGTGGGGATGGAAGGAGATGGCAGCACTGACAATGTGGGGATGGAAGGAGATGGCAGCACTGACAAAGTGGGGATGGAAGGACATGGCAGCACTGACAATGTGGGGATGGAAGGAGATGGCAGCACTGACAATGTGGGGATGGAAGGAGATGGCAGCACTGACAATGTGGGGATGGAAGGAGATGGCAGCACTGACAATGTGGGGATGGAAGGAGACCGTAGCACTGGCAGTGTGGAGATGGACCGGTGGTCCCCGCAATAATTCAATGATGTAACGTTCGAGACGATACGATAACTTAGCATATGAAGCTGTGCCTTCCATAAGGAGCGTCATTTTCTGACAATTATCAGGGACCCAATACATGGAGTAAATGATCAGGCCGAAATCGATTGATGGCCCGCCCATAGGGGCCCGTGTAAAATATTAAGATTATTGAGTGGCCGAACCAACATTTGGGGGAGGCCCCCTCAAAGTATGGAAATCGACATCCATGCCTTCCCCGCGCTATAACACCACACATTTTGAATCCCATCTAAACGGGCACGATCTGAACTTGAGTGACGTTAAAAAAAAATGCGTTTAAATAATTTTTGAGATTTTCTACATACAATCCAGGCATTCGACAATCTGGCCCCCAGTCCTGGGCGTTGCCACGGTTTCAGATAGGAGAGGGGGGGGGGGACACGAGAGGGTTTTGTGGCATATTTGTGCATGCAATGCCATGACCGAGTCGTGGGCGTCGCCATGGTCGAGGATGGAGTGAATCGGCTCGCGATTAAGACAATTTAACGTTAGGCCTATGGCGTTGCATGCAAAAAATATACCCGAAAGCCTGGTCCCCCCCCCCCCCACATCCTATCTAGAATCTGTCGCGACGTCCATGGGCGTAGTGTTAAAGTTAACTTTCACGAAGTTTGTGGAGAGGGCTGGGTGGGTGGCATCCATCCCTCCCCTACTGTGGCGACGCCATGCCTAGATTCAGGGATTGAGCTTTTATAACATGACTGGGTCGGATATGGGGATGGGGCTCAAGTAGCTAAAAATTCAATTAGACCTGGTGGACGACCATGGACCTAACAGGTACGGTCGAAAATGTTTGAGGTTCAAACCCTCGCTCCCCCAAATATACGAAAAGCTCCACTCACGTCCCAAGTCACAGTCCGAGGCAGGGCGTTATCAGTCTGAATCGGAGTTCATTGTTTTGGAACTGATGAATATGAGCCTGATTCCGTGTCCGCTGCAATTTTGAATTTGTAATGGCCAAGACTGAGTGTGATGCAAAACGGTCACGCGTTCGAACCCGATTCCCAGTCCGGACGGACTCGAAACTCGTGAGTCCGAGTCAAACCAGACCCGGAAGCATATCTGGTGGCCATATGTGCGTTTAAATGACAAAGGAATTTACCACTATCGTGGCCAGAGGGAGATACATCTTAAGAATAGTTGTCAGTAGTGTCGGATTTTCACTTCTCAGTCTTGGACTCAGAGTGTATAATTTTTGGGCTAGCCAAAATATGGAGTGTATAACCTTAAGAAGCACTAAGTAATGGAGGGTATAATTTTGGGGTTTGCCAAAATATGGTGTATACCCTTGAAACACTAAGTAATGGAGTGTATACATTTGACAAATAATGAAGTGTACACACTTCCTAAAATGCAGTGGATGTCTCCTGGAATGAAGAATAAAACACCCTCAAATCATTTTATGCTATGTTGCCTGACTCAAAGCCTTTTCGGCATTATTTTGCTCACAACCTGAAAAGTAAGCATTTGCGCAGAAAACAAGTGGTTCCATCATCTCAGTCACCTTCATAAACATGGTACTCCAAAAACAATCCAACAAGCACAGAAATTCTGTGTGGTGCTGTTAGCAGCAGTGCCAAGAACATTGGCAAGATTTGTCCACAGCATAGCTGAAAAGTTTGGGTATTATTGCAGTTTAAACTAACAACAAGGCAAGTTTTATACACATTTTACTGGCATTATTATGCTTTAAGATGGCAACAAGGCAAGTTTTTATGCACATTTTCCTCTATGAAGCCAGCAAATGGGTTTGGTTTGGTTAGGTTGGGTTAGTTTAGTTTTTTAAGGTGGAAAATTTTTAGATCTTTTAATAATTGAAAAAAAAATAACGTTATTTGTTCTTCAAAAGCAGCTAATGTTAGGTTAGGTTAGGTTTGGTTAGGTTTGTAAATTTTGAATATTTTCCAGAGAACGAATTTCTTTGCATTTTCTTCTTTTTTTTCTCCAATGGGAGGTTAGGTTAGGTTATGTTGCATTTAATAAAAAAAACACATTTGTTTTTACGCTATGCTACGTAGCTTATAAAACTAACTCATAACTCGTACTTCTTAGTGTTATATTGCTCACAATCTGAAAAGTAAGCATTTGCACAAAAGATAGTGCTCCCATCATCTTAGTCACATTGATAAACATTGCATTTTAATGATAAATTCCAAGAATTCATAAAACCTTAAAGCACAAATTTACCTATTTTACCTCATGAAGCATGCAAAGAGGGGGTAAAGTTTGGTTAGGTTATGTTAGGTTAGGCTTGTGTAATAAGTTTGAAAAATAATTATTTTTAGGCGAAATTTGTTTTTAAAAAACGTTTCTTTTTTCTTCAAAAACATTTCAGGCTATCTTATGTTGGGTTTTTCCTTGTGAAATTTGAGAAGCAAAATTGTTT
Source organism: Ashinkailepas kermadecensis (assembly GCA_034440615.1). Classification (NCBI taxonomy): domain Eukaryota; kingdom Metazoa; phylum Arthropoda; class Thecostraca; family Neolepadidae; genus Ashinkailepas; species Ashinkailepas kermadecensis. The sequence goes on along the minus strand of JAOTOM010001569.1, from coordinate 55,221 downwards.
GGGAATTTTGAGATAAAAATTGCTTTCATGCATGCAAGGTTAGGGGAGGTGAAGTTAGGATATGCCCCATCTTCTTTTGTTATTGTGAACATTACTTTTTAAACTATGTTAGTTATTACCCAACTTCAAGCCACTTTTTAGGTGTTATTTTCCCTCGCAAGTGAAAAGCATGCATTTGCAGAGGAGACGAGTGGTTAAATCATGTTCAGCACATTCATAAACATTGCATTAAAAAAACAAAGTCCAAGGAATGAATTACAGCACCAGATTTTCTTGTAATTCGCAACCATACAAAAACCGAAAGAACAATGGACCCAACCTTACCTCACCTGATCGAAAAGCAATGGAAGGAAATAACCAAGGGAAGTAACCACCACTCGGCGGAATAATACGGCAATCGGGGTTAATGGTATTTAGTGCGGCGGATATGGACACTTAGCATAGTACGGCGGGGGAACTATGACCTGCAAAAAGGCTCAAAACCAAAATGTGATAAAACAAATCCCCCAAAAAATTCAGGGAATACTTGTTTTCTTCAATTATCTTAACTCTGTACCTTAGTATCTTAACTCTGGGCCACCCAGATTAAATCAACACAGTCAAATTTTATTTTTTGCGGAGTTGTAGAATATCTGTGTCCGAGTGGTATAAGCAGTATTTGTGTCAAGAATACGGAGCATTCTGAAGCAATGTATGTCATGAAATCAAAAGAAACCGAAATTTCTGGTTGTCTGGTGGTTTATTTTGCCACAAAGTCTTAACAGGTTTGGAGAATGTCTTGGACGGATGTGGCTAATTTTCACGCGTAAATTTTAGCTGATATCTTTTATTTAGATCGGCTGTGATTGCTTCAAAATTCAGAGATACACCTTTTCTTTTCCATAAACTGATGTAGAACATCCCAATCTTTCAGGAAGTATTCAAAATTTAAGTATTCATTGCCTTTCTTCGGAGTGATTTAAAAAGCTCCCGAAAGAGTGGAAGCTGGAGAGGCATGATTCACCCCCGGCCAAGAGCCTCTAAATTTCCAATCCGTCCCGGAGAGTGGAAATTGTCTGTACTAGCCAGGCGACGCATGGAAGCTTCCTTCATTTGACGAGGGATTACTTCATGTTTCAATTTGGAAGTCAAGAGATGGTATCTTGTGGTAAATGTTAGTTGTGCAGTGCGCTGGTGTTAAGATGTAGGTATTTGAATGATTGATGGACTGGGAGGCGGGAAGTGAGACTCAAGGCCCTTAAGTGAGAGTAATAATTGCTGTGGTGTGGTGTTGGCCCGTCTTACGGTCCTACGTAAGAAATTAGGCTCAATTGAATTGTTCAAATTGAATGCCTCTCATTGCCGTTGGTGTGAAAGGGTGGACCATGATAATATTGCGATGCCTTACCTATAGATACGTTGCACGGATGTAGTAGGTTACCTAGTAGGTACCTACCTAGTACCTACCTACTAGGTACTTGGTGCAAATCTAGATATATAAGTTTTACCTTGGTGCATCTGCATCTCCATGCAAGTGCATATGCACCCACTGGTGGATCCAGGGGGGGGGGGGAATTCCGGCCATGCCCCCCCCCGCAAGCGCTTCAAAGGGGGGCCATAGTGTCTTTTGCCCCCCCAAACCAACAAAAGTAAACTGAATTAAAATGCAGTAACCTTTGCTGAGGTTAAAAATAGCGTCCGGGTGAAATAATCTCCAATTTTAAAGGTATTTTGTTATAATTGTTTGGAAGCACAATATGGTAGGATAGTAGATTCTGACACATCGAGGCAGAGTATATTAAAGAACATCGAGGGTTCTACGCTGTTGAAGTTCTGCTTACAGTAAGAGATGACGAAATCAGCAGTTTCCTTATTCCTTCGTCAGATAGGTTCATGAAGTTTGTTTAGCCAGTAACGGGCAAGCGGACCTAGTGAGCCAGATTTCGAAAGCGGAATTTGAACAGGATGTTTTGTGCGAGTGACCAGTTGAGCCCAGTTGAGCAGCATGTTTCGTATGTTGGTGTTAGGGTTGTTAAGATGAAGAGACAGGCTACATTGACTGATTTTTTTCAAGAAGAATAACAAGAGGAGGTACACTGGCGGATCCAGATTCTGACACAGATCGAAGGTTCCAGGCTGCTCAAGTTCTGCTTACAGCAAGAGTTCACAAAATTGGATCCGCCAGTGTGTATACGTGCACGAACGTTGACGTGGTACAAGACGTTGAACGTGAACGTGAACGTTTTGGTAAACAAGAACACAAATCCGGTAGCATAGAAACGGTGGAGGTAGGCTGGGGCCCCTACACAGGCAATTATGTTGTGAATTTGTATTTTATTCTAATTTAATTTAATTTTTTTAATGGGCCCCTTTGCCGAATAGTGGTCGAAATCCGGTGCTTTTAACCAAAAATAGTGGGAGAATAGGCACCCTCCAAATCCGTTCGACCCCTCCCCTGACGCAATTCCTACGTACGCCACTGGGGGAGGGGGAGGGGAGGGGCTGACGCCGAAAACCGAAAGTTGTCCCCCCCCAAACCGGTTGACTAGATCCGCCAGTGTATGCACCTAGTGGCATACCTAGGATCTTCATTAATGGGCGGCCCTGTAATGGATGAAGCTTTCTGATTGTTTTGTTCTTGTTTGGACGGAATTGTTGGATTTTTTTTTACATTTTGAAGGAACAATCATTTTCAGCAGACAAATGCTTTGGAGTTAAGGGCTAGTCTACTTATTTTGCGGTCTGAATACACTAATTTTTACTCCTATGTGTTTGGTGTCATTCCAGTGCACCTGAGCATGCATTCATATACATTGATTGTGCACTTATGAAGTGTTTCAGGAGATTGTTGGGTGCACCCATCCCATCCCACACTGAGTACAGTTTTGTTTGTTGGTTTGTTGGTTTTTTTTCCTCCTACCTCATAAAAACTGCCATGCCAAAGCATGACTTGCACCTACTGAGATATTCGGAAAATATTTCCTTTCATGCCTCTCTAATTGCGAGTTGTGTACAGCCTACTCCAGTTCTCTTTCTAGTTTTGGCCTTGCATTCTTCTGAGTACTTCTGGTCAGGGCATTTGTTTGTGGATGGAAAGTATATGAATGAAGGCATGCATGTTTATTTATTCACTTATACTAGACAATTACACTTGCACCATCATACACTTGACTTGCACCATTATATGTGTATATATTCAATGTTGTTATGGTCATATGCATAATGATCCCAACTTTAGCTTCCATTCTGCTGGTATGCTGTCATTCTTCAACTCTCACAGGCATCTCATCTTCTGTTCTTCTCCTTGGATTCTCTTTGAATGTTTCTGCAGCTCTGGTGATCACCTGAAATAACAAATGTGCATTATTATCAATGATGTTGCCAAGTTGATGTGCCAAGGACCGAAAATGGTTACACAAGATGAAGGTTATTAGAACTGGTGGATCTCATTCTCACTGCTAGCCAAAGGTCACCATATAGCCCATAGAGCATGCTGCTCTGTAGGCTATGTTAACAATTATAACTATTTAATAGTGGCAAAACTAGGTGGGATTTCTTGTTATGCATTAGCTCTTCATCTGGTAGTTGGCAACACCAGTAGTGGATTTTTTGGGGAGTGTATAATTCTTTGGACAGCCAAATGTCCAAAATTGGCCATTTTTCCAACGCTGGTTGTCAGTGCTGGTGGGCACGATTGTGAGAATGGAGAAGATAAATGGGATGCATTGCAACTGCGCGGAAATTGTAGACTGAAATATTGAAGAGACAAAAGACAAAATACACTGGTTGTAGATGAGATGATTTCAAATCGACTATTGAGCTGTGGCCGTGCTGCTTAAATGACCTTGACCTGGCGTGACACTGCAACAGGGTCACATAAATCGCGTCAGTTGGGTGGTAGCATGCGTACAGGCATTATCAGGGTGCTTCTCATCTCCGGAGAGCCTTTTCCATTTCAATCCCTGTCATCATCCTGCAAAATATCGAACCATGAATATGGCAATGGCTGTAATTCACTTACCGGGCAGATGTTAAGTCTAGTGGTTTAACCGAGGATTGCAGTCGTGTGACCTCTTCGAAGCCTTCTCTTCTGCATGCTAGTGATGGATTTATTGAAGTCGTCTGACAAAAATTGGAACAAACTGTTGCACTGTCTGCATTAACGTTTTCTTTTCTGCCACGATTTATAAAGCCAAGCCTTCCGTATTTTCTCCTTCCTTGGAAGATGGGTGGAATGACACATCCTTGGCTTGTGAGGCCTTTTCGCGGGTTCAGTGGCTGCAGCTGCCTCCTGCACGGTAGGACATTTTGAATGTCCTGCAACCATTTGACGTATTATACATGAGTATAAGCACATCGCAGCGTCAGCGCACCAGAACAGTGCGCCAGAATCGTCGTGTCGGTAAATTTCGCTGTTATAAGTGCCTGTAGGCGGTGGTGGCGCTATTTGGGTCACTTGGGTAATAACAAAAATATTTGTTCCCCCGCAGCACGCTAATCGGCCCATAACTGTCTGTTCCTTACCCGCAATGCACGTTTATGCTTCAAGGAGCAGCAATATCTGACCAAGTATCACACAATGCGGCCACCACCAAACCGCGACGCGCAAGGGCGGATCCAGGAATTTTCATGGGGGGAGGGGCACTAGTCCGTAGGAGCGTTATTTTCTGGGAAGCGCACAACTGTGGAAGTCTCTGGAGAGGCGCCTTCGGCTGGAAAAAAAAGTCGTTGGGCTGGTGGGGGAGGTTGTACACTCGAACATACCGAAGGTGCGCTTTTTCGTATGGGAGGGGATCTTTGGCTGAAAACAAAATCCGTGGAGCGAGTAAGGGCATAGGTGTTGGTGTGCGCTCAAGCCTCCCCGGAGGGGCGACATGTTCCGTCCGGGGGGGGGGGGGGCACCTTTCCATGAGGTAGACATGTGACCTCAGTGACCTCCCCTGCTTCCCTGAACTGCACACCGCTATTGCCAATTGCACAATTGCACACGACAGCGTGTTCAACAGCTGACAGCTTTATTCTCCTCATCCCCCAAAACGTCTTCACCATTCTGCTACTTTTAGCAAATGCCTACCATAAAAGCAGTCGCTCAGTCTAGACACTGCACGAGCCCCTACCTCCAGCCTTCTACCCCATACTCACAACTGCGCGTACCAGAGGGACCTGCCGCTTCTACCCCGCGGCCAACATCGACGGGGAGTGGTCGGCCGTGACATGTTCACATGTTCACAAAGAACGGATCCACCATGGATGGATTCACCAAGAATGGATCCCACATAATCTAAGCTGCCCGGACGCCCGGCTGAAAACACACGCGGCACTCTGTCCCGGATGCGTGATTCATCAGTGATACTCCCCAAGTCGGTCGGCGGAGTCTTCACATCGTCTGATTGACCAACAAAGCTTAACCCCCCACCCCCCTCCCCTCCCTAAGTGACCGGACAGCGAAGGTCACTGCAAAGGCACGCCTCCTGGAGGGCATTGGGTTAATGCCAGTCATGGTCTAGGTACTGGCGAAGCGCATGAGTGCGTGCTGTGCGCCTCGTGTGAGACGCGAGAGCCGACCAGCTGGCTGCCGACGTTCGTGACCACCCGCTGGTCCACGAGACCGGCCGCCAGCCGGGCCGGAGCCGTGCGCCGCCCCGCTCTGGTCACCAGCCACTCCGTAATTTGCACCACCATCGACGTCACACCCACGCACAGCTGGCTGCGGGGGTGGCGCTGGCCGCCGGCCAGTGGGGCCCGTGAACGGGTGTGACTTGCGACGTCAGGGTGCTGGCAGCTGGCCTAGACACACCCGACGCCCCGGCAGGGGCAGGGCAGGAAGTGTCCGCCGTCGGGGCCCCGCCGGCGCAGCGTGACCGGCGCGTTTTGTCCGCCGTCTGGGGCCCCGCCGGCGCAGCGTGACCGGCGCGTTTTCACGGTCCGTCGAGCTGGCGTTGCGGCAGCAAAGTGGGACCACATAGACTGGCGTTGAAGTCCCGGCCGTTGGACCGTTACCGGCCATCGCGGACTGTTCGGCAGGTCGACCGCCGACCATCGTAAGACCCCGGGCCGGCCGAGTAGTGGGTCACGCCAGACCCCAGGCGTCTGTACCCTGGGGGTATGGTCTGTCGACTATACCCACCGTGCTAGATCCCTGGGATAGGGCCACACCGGCTATCCCAAACCCTTCGGGCACTTTTGTCGCCACCAAATCGGTTTGCGTGGTCAAGTTGGTTCCGTTTGCTTGCGGTCGGTGTGGCCGGGCGACGAGGCGACACGAATTGACTTGACCTGTCCTGTCCTGTCCTGTCCTTGACAGTGAGTTTATCTCTGACCGGTAGAGGGATCGGATCGCGAGCGTCGTGCGCAGCTCACATGCTAGGCGGTGATGACTGCAACGTCATCGGCCCCCTTTATTCCTGGGTAGATTGAAAACAGAGTTCGGTGCGAGGTGACTTGATTCTCGATCGTGAACTCGACGTGCTCGTCTGCGCCGAGCTTCGCTCTCTGGTTGCGAGAAGCCATTTTTGTTCCGCCTGCCAGGCGAACGCAAGACCATCGCTGTCGTAAAATGTCTGCGAATGTGGCGCCCGCGGCTGTGGCCCCGCGTCCGTCTGGGATTCCGAGTCGACCCGGCGGAAATGCCTCGACGGCCGGAGAAATGCAGCCAAGGTCAGGCCGATGCACGGGCCGGCCGCAGCTGGCCTGCCAGTCGGTCTGCCGCCCCCGCACCAACGGTGGCTGTCGCTCTGCCGCCCACACACCAGCGGTGGCTGTCGGTCTGCCCCCCCCACACACACCAACGGTGGCTGTCGGTCTGCCGCCCCCGCACCAACGGTGGCTGTCGCTCTGCCGCCCACACACCAGCGGTGGCTGTCGGTATGCCCCCCCCACACACCCAACGGTGGCTGTCGGTCTGCCCCCCCCACACCAACGGTGGCTGTCGGTCTGCCGCCCACACACCAACGGTGGCTATCGGTCTGCCGCCCACACACCAACGGTGGCTGTCGGTCTGCCGCCCCCACACACCAGCGGTGGGTGTCCGTCTGCCGCCCCCCCCACTCACACAGTGCTGTCGGTCTGCCGCCCACACACCGGTGGCTGTCGGTCTGCCGCCCTCACACACCAACGGTGGCTGTCGGTCTGCCGCATCCACACACCAACGGTGGCTGTCGGTCTGCCCCCCCCACACACACACCAACGGTGGCTGTCGGTCTGCCGCCCCCGCACCAACGGTGGCTGTCGGTCTGCCGCCCACACACCAGCGGTGGCTGTCGGTCTGCCCCTCCCCCCACACCAACGGTGGCTGTCGGTCTGCCGCCCACACACCAACGGTGGCTGTCGGTCTGCCGCCCACACACCAACGGTGGCTGTCGGTCTGCCGCCCACACACCAGCGGTGGCTGTCGGTCACGCCTGACCTCGGTGAGTAATGACGGACGAGCCTCAGCTTCAACTATCTCAGGCCGTTAGAGAGTATTCAACTGAGCCCTGACATGTTATGCCGGAATGCAGTGATCATCAGGTTATGGTCTGTTGGCCGCCGGCGTCGGTAGAACGCTTGTCGGCTGCCTCTGCGTTTGGCAAAATGTCGTATGCATTATGACATTGATGGATTATGAACCTCGGGGCTGACTTATTTATAGGTATGTGGGAGCATTAAGTAGACGACACGTTGACTTATCCATGCAATTCGTAAGAACAAAACATATGTATATATATGTATATATATATATATATATATATAATATATATATATATATATATATATATATATATACACATATACTCAAGCTTTCTGCAAATGCACAAACAGCGCAAGTCGGTGGAGAAGTGAATGGGTCAGGATGATCAGCCGTATCAACCCCACGACCCGAGCATCGTTGCCGGCAACAAACCGGATTGCATCTGCCACGTCGCAGCCGACGGACTCTTCCTTCTATGTTACTCTGATCCCGACGTTACGTCGCAGCCGACGGACCCTTCCTTCTATGTTACTCTGATCCCGACGTTACGTCGCAGCCGACGGACCCTTCCTTCTATGTTACTCTGATCCCGACGTTACGTCGCAGCCGACGGACCCTTCCTTCTATGTTACTCTGATCCCGACGTTACGTCGCAGCCGACGGACCCTTCCTTCTATGTTACCCTGATCCCGACGTTACGTCGCAGCCGACGGACCCTTCCTTCTATGTTACTCTGATCCCGACGTTACGTCGCAGCCGACGGACCCTTCCTTCTATGTTACTCTGATCCCGACGTTACGTCGCAGCCGACGGACCCTTCCTTCTATGTTACTCTGATCCCGACGTTACGTCGCAGCCGACGGACCCTTCCTTCTATGTTACTCTGATCCCGACGTTACGTCGCAGCCGACGGACCCTTCCTTCTATGTTACTCTGATCCCGACGTTACGTCGCAGCCGACGGACCCTTCCTTCTATGTTACTCTGATCCCGACGTTACGTCGGGGCCGACGGACCCTTCCTTCTATGTTACTCTGATCCCGACGTTACGTCGCAGCCGACGGACCCTTCCTTCTATGTTACTCTGATCCCGACGTTACGTCGCAGCCGACGGACCCTTCCTTCTATGTTACTCTGATCCCGACGTTACGTCGCAGCCGACGGACCCTTCCTTCTATGTTACTCTGATCCCGACGTTACGTCGCAGCCGACGGACCCTTCCTTCTATGTTACTCTGATCCCGACGTTACGTCGCAGCCGACGGACCCTTCCTTCTATGTTACTCTGATCCCGACGTTACGTCGCAGCCGACGGACCCTTCCTTCTATGTTACTCTGATCCCGACGTTACGTCGGGGCCGACGGACCCTTCCTTCTATGTTACTCTGATCCCGACGTTACGTCGAGGGCCGACGGACCCTTCCTTCTATGTTACTCTGATCCCGACGTTACGTCGCAGCCGACGGACCCTTACTTCTATGTTACTCTGATCCCGACGTTACGTCGGGGCCGACGGACCCTTCCTTCTATGTTACTCTGATCCCGACGTTACGTCGCAGCCGACGGACCCTTCCTTCTATGTTACTCTGATCCCGACGTTACGTCGCAGCCGACGGACCCTTCCTTCTATGTTACTCTGATCCCGACGTTACGTCGCAGCCGACGGACCCTTCCTTCTATGTTACTCTGATCCCGACGTTACGTCGCAGCCGACGGACCCTTCCTTCTATGTTACTCTGATCCCGACGTTACGTCGCAGCCGACGGACCCTTCCTTCTATGTTACTCTGATCCCGACGTTACGTCGCAGCCGACGGACCCTTCCTTCTATGTTACTCTGATCCCGACGTTACGTCGCAGCCGACGGACCATCCCTCCGATGCCACGTCGCAGCCGACGGACCCTTCCTTCTATGTTACTCTGATCCCGACGTTACGTCGCAGCCGACAGACCCTTCCTTCTATGTTACTCTGATCCCGACGTTACGTCGCAGCCGACAGACCCTTCCTTCTATGTTACTCTGATCCCGACGTTAAGTCGCAGCCGACGGACCCTTCCTTCTATGTTACTCTGATCCCGACGTTACGTCGCAGCCGACGGGCCATCCCTCCGATGCCACGTCGCAGCCGACGGACCCTTCCTTCTATGTTACTCTGATCCCGACGTTACGTCGGGGCCGACGGACCCTTCCTTCTATGTTACTCTGATCCCGACGTTACGTCGCAGCCGACGGACCCTTCCTTCTATGTTACTCTGATCCCGACGTTACGTCGCAGCCGACGGACCCTTCCTTCTATGTTACTCTGATCCCGACGTTACGTCGCAGCCGACGGGCCATCCCTCCGATGCCACGTCGCAGCCGACGGACCCTTCCTTCTATGTTACTCTGATCCCGACGTTACGTCGGGGCCGACGGGCCATCCCTCCGATGCCACGTCGCAGCCGACGGACCCTTCCTTCTATGTTACTCTGATCCCGACGTTACGTCGGGGCCGACGGGCCATCCCTCCGATGCCACGTCGCGGCCGACGGACCCTTCCTTCTATGTTACTCTGATCCCGTCGTTACGTCGGGGCCGACGGACAGTCCACCCCCCCGACATTGCGCCGGGGGACCGACGGACAGTCCCTGAGGCGTAACGCGGCGATCTGGCGATCCGATGATCTGGGCCCGCACCGGTTACGTCGGCATCGACAGGACATGGCTGGTGTCGCCGCCGATCAGCATGTGTAACGCGGCGATCTGGCGATCCGATGATCTGGGCCCGCACCGGTTACGTCGGCATCGACAGGACATGGCTAGTGTCGCCGCCGATCATTGGCGATCCGATGATCTGGGCCCGCACCGGTTCGATCCATGGCGATCCGATCTGGGCCGCGATCTGGCGATCCGATGATCTGGGCCCGCACCGGTTACGTCGGCATCGACAGGACATGGCTGAGTGTCGCCGCATCAGCATGTTAACGCGGCGATCTGGCGATCCGATGATCTGGGCCCGCACCGGTTACGTCGGCATCGACAGGACATGGCTGGTGTCGCCGCCGATCAGCATGTGTAACGCGGCGATCTGGCGATCCGATGATCTGGGCCCGCACCGGTTACGTCGGCATCGACAGGACATGGCGAGTGTCGCCGCCGATCTGGCGATCCGATGATCTGGGCCCGCACCGGTTACGTCGGCATCGACAGGACATGGCGAGTGTCGCCGCCGATCAGCATGTGTAACGCGGCGATCTGGCGATCCGATGATCTGGGCCCGCACCGGTTACGTCGGCATCGACAGGACATGGCTGGTGTCGCCGCCGATCAGCATGTTAACGCGGCGATCTGGCGATCCGATGATCTGGGCCCGCACCGGTTACGTCGGCATCGACAGGACATGGCTGGTGTCGCCGCCGATCTGGCGATCGCGATCTGGCGATCCGATGATCTGGGCCCGCACCGGTTACGTCGGCATCGACAGGACATGGCGAGTGTCGCCGCCGATCAGCATGTGTAACGCGGCGATCTGGCGATCCGATGATCTGGGCCCGCACCGGTTACGTCGGCATCGACAGGACATGGCTGGTGTCGCCGCCGATCAGCATGTGTAACGCGGCGATCTGGCGATCCGATGATCTGGGCCCGCACCGGTTACGTCGGCATCGACAGGACATGGCGAGTGTCGCTGCCGATCAGCATGTGTAACGCGGCGATCTGGCGATCCGATGATCTGGGCCCGCACCGGTTACGTCGGCATCGACAGGACATGGCTGGTGTCGCCGCCGATCAGCATGTGTAACGCGGCGATCTGGCGATCCGATGATCTGGGCCCGCACCGGTTACGTCGGCATCGACAGGACATGGTGAGTGTCGCCGCCGATCGGCATGTTAGAGCGACAGACTCCGGCCGCGCTCTCAGCAGGTGTTTTAGAATCGTTCGTTTTGGAATCGTTCTATGCGGCGAGTGCGGGGCCGCGGTAGCTCAGTTGGTAGAGCGTCGGACTCTTGATCGCAAGATTGTGGGTTCGAATCTCACAGCCGACGGCGTTTACCGACTCCACCCGCGACCAATCGGCGTGAGAGGTTGGCGACGCTCTATGACCTAGCGTTTGAATGCGTCGTAAAAGAACCCAAGGCTCAAGGCTATGCGGCAAATGTGCACATGTGTGGAGCCAGGTTTGAGGTCCGGACATGTTGGGGCATGAGGTCATGAGGTCCAGTTCGAGTGGCACCGATACCACCTGACCTCGACCTCGATATGTGACCATGGCTGGCCACATACCACGGAAGACATGGAACAATTGTGCCATGGACATTGACGTAACTAAGACGCACACTGCCGCAGCAAGAATCAAATATTAAGTGCACATTTTAGTGCGGGTGATTAAAAAGTGGCTTCGTAAAGATCGATCAGGATGTTCCGCTTTGGATGCACAGTATTCCTGTAAAGGCAACCAAGCGGCGTGCTCGAATATTTCTTAGGAAACAGAAGTCGCCCAATGGAAGCTTCATCATTGAGTGCATACTGAACTGTTGGGTGCTTTCCTATAAGTGCTTCATGTCAGTACTTCGCTGTGATAAAGAGGCGTGGCGAACATTCTCATAGATTGAAAAGGCCACATGACAATGAGTCCCCTCCGAAATCAAGTAGTCTACACTGATGTGAGATCTAAATGCCACTGTGCAGTGTGACATTAAATTCCGTGCCATAGGCTTTGGTTGGCTGGTGCGTGTCTAATAATGCGAACAATTGATGCTATTTACGTTTCACAGTGTATACAATACACAGACTCACCACTATCAACAGCAGTGATATGCAGTGTTGTATTATTACAACATCATATTATATACAGCAGCAGCAGTGTTGTATTATTGTTATCGTAACTGCAATCATATCTCCCAGTTAGTACTAGCGGCACAACCACAAGCCGTTCCCAGAATCTTTTTGTACGTGTCACATTGCGGCTGATGGAATATCTTTTCACGATTGGTCTATGGGCATTTGATCGGCGCAGTGAACGATTTTACCGTCGGTGTCTTCCGCTTATCATTGGCCATTATCGATCAATCAGTAGTGATCGATGGGACTGGCTGCGGTGCTTATGTACTCGAGTCGTTCCGCTCATTGGAGAGGAAATCATTAGCAGAGTATTCACATAGCTTCCCAGATGAAGCTCTATTTAGCTATCCGTGGGATGCGAACGAAAGCGTACCAGCTACGTATTGGCCCGAGGCAATTATCACCGTGGAGAAGTACGTCAGAGAGGAACGACTTGAAGCAATTCCCATTGCGTAATACGTATGGTAGCAAAGCGTCATCTGCAGCACTCAGACCACGTGTTTTTCTTTGTTGCAGCAATATTTCCCGAATAACATGATCGAGCTACCGAACGGCAGAAGCTCGGCGAACACAACCAGCTTGGCCAGGATCATTGCGCTTCAGGTGAGTGTTACTTAATCTTCATCTTCATCTTCCGCGCCACTTCTGGACTCGGCACGCCTCCGCATTTTGCCAACCCGTCATACCTCTTCCTCCTCCGACCTCGTCACACCTGTGCCTCCTCGTAACTCGTGACGCATCTACCTCACAGCTCCCCACTTCTCTTCCTCCTTCTGACTCGTCCGTCACACCCCTCTCTGCCACCTAGTCCGTCACACCCCTCTCTGCCACCTAGTCCGTCACACCCCTCTCTGCCACCTAGTCCGTCACACCCCTCTCTGCCACCTAGTCCGTCACGCCCCTCTCTGCCACCTAGTCCGTCACACCCCTCTCTGCCACCTAGTCCGTCACACCCCTCTCTGCCACCTAGTCCGTCACGCCCCTCTCTGCCACCTAGTCCGTCACGCCCCTCTCTGCCACCTAGTCCGTCACACCGCTCTCTGCCACCTAGTCCGTCACACCCCTCTCTGCCACCTAGTCCGTCACGCCCCTCTCTGCCACCTAGTCCGCCACACCCCTCTGCCACCTAGTCCGTCACACCCCTCTCTGCCACCTAGTCCGTCACGCCCCTCTCTGCCACCTAGTCCGTCACACCCCTCTCTGCCACCTAGTCCGTCACGCCCCTCTCTGCCACCTAGTCCGTCACACCGCTCTCTGCCACCTAGTCCGTCACACCCCTCTCTGCCACCTAGTCCTCCACACCCCTCTCTGCCACCTAGTCCGTCACACCCCTCTCTGCCACCTAGTCCGTCACACCCCTCTCTGCCACCTAGTCCGTCACACCCCTCTCTGCCACCTAGTCCGTCACGCCCCTCTCTGCCACCTAGTCCGTCACGCCTTCAGCTCCTCCCGCCCCGCGAACCGGACAAGGCGGCGTCGGCTGGTCGTGATGCGTCAGAGTCGGGACAATGCGACACGTGTCAACCGGACAAGGCGGCGTCGGCTGGTCGTGATGCGTCAGAGTCGGGACAATGCGAGACGTCAACCGGACAAGGCGGCGTCGGCTGGTCGTGATGCGTCAGAGTCGGGACAATGCGACACGTGTCAACTCCGGGTCAGAGTCGGGACAATGCGACACGTGTCAACTCCGGTCTCGTGCACGGCCGATTACAGTTGCCCTTCTTCGCGTGCCATCCTTAGGCACACGCTGGCATACGCTGGCAGACGTCAGTGCAGGCTTCCAGGCCCCCGTACACGGAGGCCGCGTTGCTGGATTACGAGGGCTGTGCTGCGCGTCGTCTGCGGGCTGGTCAGGTCGTCAGCTCGTCAGGTCGTCAGGTCGTCAGGTGGTCGTCGTCAGGTAGCGGTGGTACTGACGACAAGGCTCGAGACGCCAATCTGGATGGTTTTTGCGCAAAGGAGATGGCTGACTCGGGACGAAGAGATCTCAATCGATTAATATTTTTTGTTTATTTCAATATCCCTACCCGTTAATAGGTAGGCAGGAGTACCATCCCATATGAGGACCTATGTTAGATTATATTGTTTGACCCATAGTACCCATATGGCTTCACTGCCTTATATATATATATATATATATATATATATATATATATATATATATATATATATATATATATATATATATATATATATTATGCATATTTACATATGCATGTCCATAAGCATATACCCGTATATATTTACGTAAGCAATAAGCACAAGGTCACGCTTACATCCCTAAGGAAAGCCAGCGGAAGGAACCGAAAACACCAACATCAAACAATATTACTTAATTATGATTACATACTTTCGCACCCTAACCGGCTAAGACTGTTGTCTGCGAATTATTTCCATTATGTGGTACTATTTGGCTTGGGCAACAAACCGTATGCTTCAAGTAGGTTATTTTAAATAGAAAAAGTCCATGACCTTTGGTATGTGCCAATGACAATGCTGGCGTTGAGCTATCTTTATGAACATCACACGCCTTACCTTCCCGAACAAATTGCCACACCAGCACGAAAATAGGCGTATGCTGTCTCAAGAGGCACATCTTAGTCGCATACCATTGCCATTTCTGGAACCATCGCTGGCTTGTAACGGCAAATTGTCTTCAACCGCAGCCTAATACAGCAACATCTCGGCCCCAACTCGGTAATCTTCTCGTCACGTGGGTTTCTCTATTTTTATCGTGTGGCAGCTTAATTAGCTTTGGAACGCAAATTGTGCACCGTCGGAGGGTTGAATTGGTCAAATGATTGAGCCCGCCACCGAAGTGGCCATCTAGTCGCGAAAACACCGGCTCGCGAGGCTCCGCGAGAAAACAAGCTGCGCGACGACCCGCTTGGTGGCCAACATTACAGGATGAAGCGCAGCCAACTTGCCACTCTGGTATTTCAGTAAGTGGTTCTGGGAAGCCAAGCAGACGGTAGTATCGAGAGGCTATGCTGGCCAGTGAACGGTGTGTGTGCGGGGAGGGGCTTTACGACGTACCAGCGGGGGCTATATGACTTCGCCTGCCTCTTACCCTGGCGGGAAGGGTGGTTCATTAGCATAAAGTGCGCTCGTATGATCGTACTTCTCAAGTGGTTCATCAGCATACAGTGCGCATGTATAATCGTACTCCGCATATGGTTCATCTGCATATGCCTTGTCAGCTTGCATTTATTTTCTAGATTGTGATTGGTTGCTACGCTTTTTAAGCCCCCCCCAAAAAAAAAAAGTTTTCCGCGGACAATGAAAAAAACGGCGCGCTACCGCGCGCCGAAATTTGGCACATCTTTTCCCACATCAATTTGTCATGAAGTGTAAAAGTTCGGAGGTCAGGTCATCCACGTTCACCGAGTTAGTCAGGGTCAAGTGAGGTCACATCCAAAAAAGTGCAACCAGCCGCCACGCTCTAACATGAAAAGATATTTGACTGGAACCTACAGCATTTACAGCATTTTAGGAAATCAACAAAACGTACCAGATTTTTTCCCCGTTTTTCACGACTTATTTGTTTTGCATATTTGCCCATTGGGCCAAAATCGAATTTATGGCTGAAGTGAGTATTTTTTATCAGGCTAAGCTTACTTAAAACAACGTTTCTCGTTGCGCTCGACACATAGAGAAATAAAAATTGAAAACTCCCCGAAACGGGATGTGAGGATCTCAGAGCGGGCGCAGGAGCGATGACCAGAAGTGCACATCTTCTCCCGTGTGATCTCAGACACTCATGAACAAAATAAAACAAAGTGAAATGAGAGAAATGATCCAGTGCTCCTACTTATTCCAGGAGCATCTGAGGCGAATTGTTAACGCAAAATTAGTATCCAGTTATCATCTGTGTTCTGAGCGCTGTGTTGGAATACCAAGCCATCTTTCTTTCTTTTTTTTCCTTTTTTACTATTTTAACAATTCGGACACTGGTCGTGTCTGATTCTGAAATAATGCTGCTGGATATTATGTATGAGGTTGGCTTGGAACGCTTTAATTAAGAGCCTGATGGGGTAAGGAGTAACCGGGAACAAATAGGTGCTTCAGTGGTTCGAGGATCATTTGCCAACGATGACCGTCTCAATAATAGTTGAGGCTCCTCTTTCCGATAAATTAATTGCCGGATAATTCCACTCATTGGAGGACTCAATATAAATCAACCCGCCACCAAATCTGCTGAAATTCATTTGGTCTCAGATTGCTGCGTGATGCTTCGCGGAGACGGTGTGGCGGTCGTGACGGCCCTCGGAGACGGGGGGTCGACGGCCCTCGGAGACGGGGTGGCGTCGTGACGGCCCCGGAGACGGGGTCGCGGCCGTGATGGCTCCCGGAGACGGAGTCGCCGCCGTGACGGCTCCCGGAGACGGAGTCTCAGCCGTGACGGCGCCCAAAGATGGGGTCACGGCCGTGACGGCTCCCGGAGATGGGGTGGCGGCCGTGACGCGTCTCGGTGAGCCGGCCGCGGACGCTGCGTGACGGGCGGGTCCGGCGCCCCTCCTCGGCAGACCGTTTGGCGGCGGCCGACCGGCCCCGCCCTCAGAAGACAGGAGTCCACCGCACCTCTTCGACGTGCACTGCGGCGCAGCCGGGAGCCAGGCGGCTGCCTTTCGAGATCCACCCGTGTGCTGGGCAGGCGGCGCGGTGTGCTGGGCAGGCGGCGCGGTGTGCTGGGCAGGCGGCGCGGTGTGCTGGGCAGGCGGCGCGGTGTGCCGGGCAGGCGGCGCGGTGTGCTGGGCAGGCGGCGCGGTGTGCTGGGCAGGCGGCGCGGTGTGCTGGGCAGGCGGCGCGGTGTGCTGGGCAGGCGGCGCGGTGTGCTGGGCAGGCGGCGCGGTGTGCTGGGCAGGCGGCGCGGTGTGCTGGGCAGGCGGCGCGGTGTGCTGGGCAGGCGGCGCGGTGTGCCGGGCAGGCGGCGCGGTGTGCTGGGCAGGCGGCGCGGTGTGCTGGGCAGGCGGCGCGGTGTGCTGGGCAGGCGGCGCGGTGTGCTGGGCAGGCGGCGCGGTGTGCTGGGCAGGCGGCGCGGTGTGCTGGGCAGGCGGCGCGGTGTGCTGGGCAGGCGGCGCGGTGTGCTGGGCAGGCGGCGCGGTGTGCTGGGCAGGCGGCGCGGTGTGCTGGGCAGGCGGCGCGGTGTGCTGGGCAGGCGGCGCGGTGTGCTGGGCAGGCGGCGCGGTGTGCTGGGCAGGCGGCGCGGTGTGCCGGGCAGGCGGCGCGGTGTGCCGGGCAGGCGGCGCGGTGTGCCGGGCAGGCGGCGCGGTGTGCTGGGCAGGCGGCGCGGTGTGCCGGGCAGGCGGCGCGGTGTGCCGGGCAGGCGGCGCGGTGTGCTGGGCAGGCGGCGCGGTGTGCTGGGCGGGCGGTGTGCTGGGCAGGCGGCGCGGTGTGCTGGGCAGGCGGCGCGGTGTGCTGGGCAGGCGGCGCGGTGTGCCGGGCAGGCGGCGCGGTGTGCTGGGCAGGCGGCGCGGTGTGCTGGGCAGGCGGCGCGGTGTGCCGGGCAGCGCGCGGTGTGCTGGGCGGCGGGGGGGCGGCGCGGTGTGCCGGGCAGGCGGCGCGGTGTGCTGGGCAGGCGGCGCGGTGTGCCGGGCAGGCGGCGCGGTGTGCCGGCAGGCGGCGCGGTGTGCCGGGCAGGCGGCGCGGTGTGCCGGGCAGGCCGGTGTGCGGCAGGCGGCGCGGTGTGCTGGGCAGGCGGCGCGGTGTGCCGGGCAGGCGGCGCGGTGTGCCGGGCAGGCGGCGCGGTGTGCTGGGCAGGCGGCGCGGTGTGCTGGGCAGGCGGCGCGGTGTGCTGGGCAGGCGGCGCGGTGTGCTGGGCAGGCGGCGCGGTGTGCCGGGCAGGCGGCGCGGTGTGCTGGGCAGGCGGCGCGGTGTGCTGGGCAGGCGGCGCGGTGTGCCGGGCAGGCGGCGCGGTGTGCTGGGCAGGCGGCGCGGTGTGCTGGGCAGGCGGCGCGGTGTCGCCGAGCCCTCCCTCAGCTTGTGGCCGGAGCAATCCAAACGGGTAGTTGTCGGGTCATGTCATGCGGGAGCGGCGCCAAGGGAATGGGGGAAGGGGGGAGGACGCGCCCAAAAATATTGTGAAGCATTGCATAGCATTGCGCATATTGGCGTTGCGTGGAAAGAATGGACCAAAAATGATCATGTCCCCTGCCCCCCCCCCCTCGCACTATCCAAAAGCCGTGACGCCGCCCATGATGGCAAGGAAGTGCGAGGTGAACATGGTAGGGCTTTCGCGGACAAGTCATTGCTCTCTGTTTGCTGTACTGTCGACACGACGACTTAAACTTAGACTCTGATGGGTCGACACGGCCCATAGCTGACTTGCACTCATAGCTGAGAACTAGAGGTGGCAAATGTGCACACCGGCGGCCTGTTCAAGACCAGCGGACTTTTTCACCGGTCATTAAAGTCGTAAAGTCATGAAGTGATCAGGCTTAATAAGAGTACAGGATCCCGTATGAGCTAAGCCCACGAAGGAAGATACTATAAGACGAGAAGAGGGATTCCGACACACACCAATCAAAGGATCTATCTACCCCAATTTGTCTATCAACATTCACTCGATATTGCATAACACACTCTTCCACACCCATGCCCCATCAGCAATTTTCAAACTCCATCCATGCTTGCTTAAAGGGGCCTGTACATTGTACACCTACTAGCATAAATCTAACCACATCCACCACCAATTACAACTCAAAAACAAGATTCACGAACCTAAAAAAGTTTAAATACATTGAATGAGGAATCAGCAGGGAGCCTATTCCATTGATCAGCCACCCTTTGACTGAAAGCCCGTTGGCGCTTAACTGTCCTACACCTTGACTTGCACAACTTGCATTGATGGCCCCTATGCGATACTCCAAAAATATAAACATCAATCAGATTGACATTATCTAGCCCTTTAACGATTTTGTAAAAATATTTTACCTATATCACCCCTTTATGTCTTATACTTGAGTGAGTGCATATCTAATGCCATAAGCCTTTCTCCATATTCTAAGCTACCTAGTCCACTGCTAAGTCTAGTGATTTTGCGCTGCACTATTTCTAGCATATCTATATCTCTTTCTAAGTAAGGGCTCCATGCCTGCACATAATATTCCAAGTGGGGTCACCACATAGGCTCAGTACAGTTTTTCCATGACTTCCTTGCTCTTATGCCTCACACTCCCATTAATGATTCCTAGCATTCTGATTGCCTTGTTCCTAGCTGAGATACATTGTTTTTCTTCCTTTAAGTCATTTGAAACTAACACCTAATTATCTTTGGTCTTCAATGTCATCCAATTTCCCTAGGTTAAAATTAGGGCATGATTTTAGTATTTGGTTATTAGTGTCTGAAAACACTATTTTGTAGCGCCAAGGGTTAAAATTAGACGCCTAGTTCAGTCTTCACGTGCACATGAACCATATAATTACTCTTAACTCCAAAAAGGTCATCTGGCGTCAAGTTAGGTCATTGATCTAGGATAACCTAGATCCTAGAAGATCATTTTCCAGTTTTTCTTAATCTGTCATTAATTGAATAAGTTCAATTATAACAAGACATTCAGTGACAGTCTTTGATAAGAATAAAATCAGTGAATTAAATGATCACCTTATCAGCAACTTAGAAGCCTTTCAAGATGAAACTGATGCTAATCAAGCATGCAACAAACTTATTAAGGCATATGAAACAGGTATTAAAAAATTATCTAAAACTTTTACACCCAGTAGAAGAAAGAATCCACTTAAACCATGGGTAACCCCTGCACTTCTGTGTTCAATAAATACAAAAATAAACTATATGCAAAATATGTTAGGAATATAATTTTACTGAATGAAAATAAATACAAAATGTATAGGAACATGTTTTGCAATGTGCTTAGGGATGCAAAATGATTATATTACAAGAGGGCATTCCAGGACAGCAAAGGTGATGGCAAAAAACATGGAAGTATTTGAATGAAATTATAAACAAGAATGAATTGTAAACAGTTCCTCCAATGTGCTTTGTTGATAACTCTGGGGCTACCTGTGTAAATGAACAAATACCTGATAAATTCAATGCTTTTTTTTCAACGATAGGTAGTTAATTGGAAAAAAAATATACTTGCAATACACAACAGCCCATTATATTATCTTACACAGGCTACCTATGCCAGCATTAACAATATTCCTTCTGTTAATGAAGTTCAAATTTAAGAAGTTGTTAAGTCTTTGAACCCTGTGGGTGGCGGTATGGATAAAATTAACACAAAAGTTTTTGCTTGGAACATATAGAAGTATTTTGCAACATCTAACATATTTCTTTAATCTTTGTCTGAGCACTGCAATATTCCCTGATGGATTGAAATCTGCAGTTATAATTCCTGTATATAAATCAGGGGAAAAGAATAAATTTACTAATTATAGGCTATCATCATTTCTAAATGAAAATAATATCATACACCCATTGCAATTTGGTTTCAGAAGAAAAAAACATAACACATACATGCCAATTGCTCTGATGCATAACGAAGTAACTAAATCCCTTGTAAATAATAAATTAGTTTGTACCTTGTATCTGGATTTGAAAAAGGCCTTTGACACTGTCAGCATCAGCATTTTGTTACAAAAAAGGTACTTTATTGGCTTTAAGGGAAATATATATAAACTGTTAAACTCATACCTATCAAATAGATCGCAAAGAACCAAGATACATGACATCCTCTCCCAACCATTAAATATCACAATAGGTGTTCCTCAGGGTTCGATTCTTGGACCTCTGCTATTTCTTCTATACATTAACGATCTCTGCAATGTTTCAAATTTGGCTAGCTTTTACCTATTTGCAGACGATACTGCCATAACTATTACAGCTAATGATCATTTTGAATTACAAACTAAAGTAGATGAGGTAATACCCAAAATAATTGCATGGTTTCATATCAACGGATTATCTATTAATGCTGATAAGACTGGATATCAAATTTTGTTTCCAGGAAACCATGTGATGACCTTCATGTCAAAATAAATACTTCTAATATTACAAGGCATAGCTCTATAAAATATCTAGGTGTATTTATCGATGAAGACATGACGTGGAAAAGCCATATCAATGCCATTTCTTCAAAAATTAGCAGGAATATTGGAATTATAGGCAAATCTAGGTACTTTCTATCAACTTGTGAATTGCTTCTTCTGTATAATTATTTAATACTGCCATATCTAAATTACTGTGCTGTTGTCTGGGGAAGTACGTACCATTCTAAGCTCGACAAGATTATTAAGTTGCAGAAGCGTGTTATTAGGATTGTTGACAAGAAACCTTACTTATACCATACAAATGAATTGTTTATCAAACATATAATTCTTAAGTTTCTAGACATAGTTGATGAGCAATGTATTTACATCATGTTAGGTTTTCTAAATCACTCATTACCAGCACCTCTTTCTGATATGTTTCAACTTCATCAAGAAGGTGGCCTCAGAGTTAGACAACACTTTCAAATACCCTTATCTGATATCAATTACAGGATGTTTTCATCACCTTTTATTGCACCAAAAGCCTGGAATAAAATAATCTGCTCTCACTTCCATAGGATTGAAGATGTACCCAGGAATAAAATCATTTTGGAAAAAAAACACATCAGGCAATACATTACTAGAAAATATGAACTTTTTCAATGAATGTCAGTGATAATGATGTGCTATGCACGGTGATCTGGTTGTATTATTCGGATATTTTCGTTTAAATATCATGTTTTCTTTTCTTTCTTCTTTCTTCATACTTGGTTCGTCCTGTCTCCTTAGTGTAGTAATAGTTTAGGAGATGCATGTGCAAGATTAGGGATTATATATTATTTCCCCATTAACACATATAGCACAGTTTTTTTCTGGAGCCCTCGAAGACGTTACTAGCGTTGCTAATTCTCTGAGAGGGCTTCAGGAACATCTTTTACTAATATCTGGTGGCGGGATCTGTCCAGCAAGAAACAGGAGCGGGGAGTGGTGTGACCTACCTTGACTTGGATACCATGACCTACTTCTCATCCCTGGAATTTAACGTAATTAGGTCGCACGGGTATGGAAGGGCATTCCTGCCTACCTATTAATGGGTAGGGGAATAAAAAAAACCTTGGATAGACCAGTGACGGTTATTTGAGTTGTCTATCAACCTACCACATCCATCGTTTGCCAATACCACAAATCACTTCATGACTTGCCGATAACTCGCGATTTTTTTAGAAAAACAATCCGCGATGCTTCCTCTTTTTACGTCATAGGCCAGTTGTCTGAAACGATATCTTCAATTTTTCACATTATGGGGTCGGCAAAGGATGCGTCATAGCCTATACCAAGCTCGGCCCGTGTTTCGATGATTTGTAGGAAGATTAAGCTCAAAAATAATTTTTGATGTACGAGTCTCCTGCTGCCACTCACGGATGGTGGTCGGGGCCAATAGATATGCTGATTCCGTCCATGCTATATGGTAGAGACAATGACTGAGATAACCTCCTCTGTCCTTCCCTCCCTCTTTGTCCTTCAACACAATACTGACACCAGCTTTTTTTCTACACATCGATTCAATGATCAATCAATCGGGATAATACAAAATTCAGTACAACGCTATAGAGGCCTAGATGCAATGAATAGCACCGGTCCCGCATGGGAGGTGTGCCAGATCAGTTCAAAGGGCGCCGAGTGAGCGAACCACAGGAGTGTCGATCTTGAGAGGAACTCCAACCTTGACTAGAAGGACGCTTATGTTTGTGTGCACTTACGCTTATGCTATTATATTACAATTATGACTCCAAGGGGTCCAGCAAGGTACAATTGGCAAAAAAGAGAGGGAGAGAAGAAGCGCCAGCGAAGTAATCATGCTTGCAGTAGTTGAAGCTGCAGTTACATCCACTTCATCTGGGTAACTTGACCCTGGTGGCGGATTCAGCGGAGCCTATGTTGACATCTTAACTGGGGACGAAAATTGCTCCAGCCATCAAAAAATGCCAGGAGGGTGTTAAGGCAGGGTTAAATTCGCAAATCCCGAACCAACACATGATTTTCTGCGTATTTTGTCATCGTCGTCTCCCCGTTTCATAAAACATGCCCTGGAATCCAGAGGAGGTTACTAAAAGTATGTTTCCAAGAACGGCGTTCACCAAGGAACGTTCGACAAGATCACTTTTAGTGAAGTTTAGTTGTAATGCCGGGTAAGGTGTGCGCTGCACCCGGACAATAATGCTCTTCGAATCATTAGAGGTACGCAATAAATCACCAGAAAAATTATAAACATGTGTTCTAAATAACCTGTCCGGATGCAGCGCTTAACTGTGAAGATTTATTTCTTGCAAGAAGCATGGTAGCTAGGGACAGTATGCAGTTGTAATGAGCTCACCAAGGGGTTGCGCACCAGCGTCCCCTACGTTACATCGTCCCTGGGTCAGAAGTAAAACTGTGGTGAATCTCGACAGAGCCACTCCGATGTCCATCCCCACGCTGTCCTACATATCCCTGATGCAACAGCCATGTTCATAGTATGCCTAAAAATACTTATCTGATGAAAATATGATATAACGCTTACTGGATCTGAACCAGCAATCATTGAGCCAACCAGGTTAATTTTTGCCTGCGTTTACAAACTCAGCCATCCGAGTTTTGCAGGAAGCCCTACCACACGTACACGTACACACAGGTACACACACGCATACACACACCTACACACACTCACACCCACACCCACACCCACACCCACACCCACACCCACACCCACACCCACACCCACACGCACACCCACACCCACACCCACACCCACACGCACACGCACACACAGGTACACACACACCTACACACACCTACACACACACTCACACCCACAGCCACACCCACACCCACACCCACACCCACACCCACACCCACACCCACACCCACACCCACACCCACACCCACACCCACACCCACACCTACACCCACACCCATACCCATACCCACACCCACACCCACACGCACACACAGGTACACACAGGTACACACACGCATACACACACACTCACACTCACACCCACACCCACACCCACACCCACACCCACACCCACACCCACACGCACACCCACACCCACACCCACACCCACACCCATACCCATACGCACACGCACACACAGGTACACACACGCATACACACACCTACACACACACACATTCACACCCACACCCACACCCACACCCACACCCACACGCACACACAGGTACACACACGCATACACACACACTCACACTCACACCCACACCCACACCCACACCCACACGCACACGCACACCCACACCCACACCCACACCCACACCCATATCCATACGCACACGCACACACAGGTACACACAGCATACACACACCTACACACACACACCCACACCCACACCCACACCCACACCCATACCCACACCCACACGCACACACAGGTACACACACGCATACACACACCTACACACACACTCACACTCACACCCACACCCACACCCACACCCACACCCACACCCACAGTCACACCCACACCCACACCCACACCTACACCCACACCTACACCCACACCCACACCCACACCCACACCTACACCCACACCTACACCCACACCCATACCCACACCCACACCCACACGCACACACAGGTACACACACGCATACACACACCTACACACACACTCACACTCACACCCACACCCACACCCACACCCACACGCACACGCACACCCACACCCACACCCACACCCATACCCATACGCACACGCACACACAGGTACACACACGCATACACACACACACACTCACACCCACACCCACACCCACACCCACACCCACACCCACACCCACACCCACACCCACACCCACACCCACACCCACACCCACACCCACACCCACACCCACACCCACACCCACACCCACACCCACACCCATGCCCATACCCACACCCACACCCACACCCACACCCACATCCACACCCATACCCACACCCACACGCACACCCACACCCACACCCACACCCACACCCACACCCACACCCATACCCATACCCATACCCACACCCACACCCACACCCACACCCATACCCACACGCACACCCACACGCACACCCACACGCACACCCACACCCACACGCACACCCACACCCACGCCCACACCCACACGCACACCCACACGCACACGCACACACACACGCACGCACGCACGCACGCACGCTGAGTCGGGTGTCACGTGACGGCGACCGGTGGGCGGTGGGCGGCGCGGTGGTCGGTCCGGCCCCGCCGGCTGACTCACGTGTGGACTACTACGCAGCATGGCCGCCGCCGTCTGGGTCGTCCCGTCTGAACGGGCCGCTCTCTAGCGCTATGTCCGTCTGGCTCCGCGCCCGCCGCTCTGTCCCGCGTGAGCGCTGTCACCGGCGCCGCCGCCGCCGCCGCCGCCGCCGACCGCGTTAAGTAAGCGTCGGCCTACACCATACACTGGGGTCGGTGGTCTTTTCGAGGTGGTCGGTGTCGGTGGTCGGTGTCCTTTTCGAGTTGCGGCGTCGGCATCGACGTCCATTAAGACTGATGTCGGCCTCGACGGGACACAGTCGTGCCCAGCGGCCAAGATTGAGAGGTGGGGTTCTTCAGAGGGTGGGGTCCCTCAGCGGAGGAGAGGTGGAACGGCTCCGCTCCTTCCGCCCTTAGATATTGATATTGGAGAGGTTCCATCCAAATGGTAAATCCTCACTCCCGGTGCGATGCAGTGCGCAACCGCACCCGTCTGCTCGTGTCCATGTTTACCGCTACCGCTTCGTGTTTGGCTTGCGTCTGTTTATGTATCCCAATGTAATAGTAGCGCGAGTGCAAAGTACATTTCAAATCGAATCAGTACCCCGCGCTGACAGGGTCATAAATGTTTCCAAGGCATAAATAAATGTGGATAGGCCGCGCCTATCCACGTATATGCTTGCAAATTGCAATTCACTATGTCTAGATTGCGAGTCTGTCATTGATCCAGCAGACACCTTTGCTACTTGAAATCCACCATGTCTGTGGATTGCGGGCCTGCCATTGACCCAGCAGACGCCTTTACTACTTGCAGCCCACTACGTGCTAATTGTAGCAGTGACGCCGAGCGGACTGTGCTGTGCACCAGGACAATCATTTCATTTAGATCATCAGAAGTATTATTCTAAAGAAATCACCGGAAACGTATGAACCTGTGTTCCAGCCTACCTACATAGCCTGTCAGAACACAGCGCTTAACTTTGAGTATTTATTATTTTAAGAAGCATACTATCTGCCGAGAGTAAACAGTTTTGGTGAGTTCACCAAGGGGTGCGACTCCCCCTTGTTCACGCAAGGGACGCAGAGCCCCAACGCCCCATACGTTCCGCCGCCCCTGCATGCAGGCATCCCCTTCCCATCACATCGAATGACTGAAGTAGAGAAGGTAGTTCGTCTTCTGGGGCAACGTGGGTCTCTCCTTTTATTACTTTGCCAAAGATATTCAATCACGATGATCACTCGCTGTCCCAAAACAAGGAGGTCACGATCTCCCCTTCCGATGCCACGGTCCGAAACTTGCGATGAGGGCGTGAGCCCTGGTGTCGTCACTGCTGACTGGATCACTTAGACTCTGGAGTACATTAATGGATCCAAGTTTCATCCTGAGTTTCCGACGGTTTTCTTTCAGCCTTTCTTACGTTTTTGTCCTTCAGTGAGTGACGAACTTTTCCCACAGATATGCTAAAGGGGTCGCAGACACTTCCGACGTCTATTCGTCTATCTTGAAGGACCAGATCGTGGTCACGGTTAACGTTTTCATCAGTTGTTGCTTCACGAGGCCTTCCAGCACGTGCAGCATCAAGCACGTTCGTGCGGCCGCATCACAATTCCCCACATCACTTTGCAACGGTAGAATACTTTGTGGCGGCTTGTTCTAATGCTCGTACGGCATTTTCATGCATACTGGTTGCGCTCATGCCCTTTAAAGACATCCATTTTATCAGCGAACGTAGCTCGAAAGCCTCCATCTCGGTAGAACACTGCGTACTGCATGATGCAACGTTATCCTATGCTTAGCACATTTCTTGCACACTCACCTGCCTTTGCAAATGCTTCTCACTTTGTGTGGCCCTCCATTGTCCACAATTTTCCAACATCATTCCATGGATTACATTCACTTACCCAGACGTCTTGAACAATCTAGTATATACCCCGGCTGGTGTCACCCAAATTAGCCACTCACCGACAGCAGCATGTCGTGGATTTGTTCCTAAATTTATGATGATGTATTTGATGCCACGGCGCGGACTTTGGCTGTTCTGCGAGCGTTTGTGTGCGTACGCGAGCGACACAATAGGCAGCCCATCCACGCTGTCGCTGTTGAACTCTGCCTAGACACACCGACGAACTCCTGCGACACAAATGCGATAAAATGCTTTTCACCTCTGAAGACGACCAGCAGGTGCATCGGTCTCGGCTGGTGTTTGGTTCAGCCTGCCATCAGGTCATCAACTGTCGACCTTGGTATTTACCCGCGCCAACGCGTTCGCAGCCGGCGGCAAAAGTGGCGCCGCCCGGCGAAGAAGGCTGTTTTGTGTTCGGTCTGGTCCCTGTTGGCCGCGTTTCCGGCCACTGGTCTGAGAGACTTGCATCAATCACCCTTTTCTTCCCGTCGTGGTCGATATGGCAGAGTGGTGCCTTGACGTTAGGTTTTTTCTTCATTAAGTGGTGGTATCAAGAGAAACTTCAAATCCTGGAACGAAATCGAACGAAATCGGCAACGTATCCAGGCGCAACGCGTCGTTAGTTAGTTAGTTTTATTGTGGTTTAGGGCGCATCGACTGCATAGGTTATATAGCGCCTCAATGGGTCGTTAACATATGATATTGAAGCTGGATTTTGATGCCGAGATGTGATGTATCAGGTATGACGAAATTGGTAAATGTTTCTATGGCTTAATGCTATCAAAGTCATGCATGAATTTTGGCGCTGATTTCCACTGGAATTGGTAAATTTTAGGACATCGAGGGAGAAGAACGAGCTAAAGTGGAGCGGCTTTTACGACGAACCCTTGCTGTAGCCCCAGGGCTGAATACCTCTCACCAAGCCAGGGGGAGGGTGCCCGTGTCCAGTAATTATCAGATTCAATAAGGAAAATAGCACATTAACATCAGCAGCGTACCATACCAGGCGATCCGGACGCCTCCGACCCCCCCCCGGGATCTCTAGCCATGCGTAGCCCTAATAAGTTCAAAATTCACCACAGCCAGCAGTCTAGGCAAGGGCGACCTCCTTCCAGCAAATGCTACACCCATGGTGACACCTCCCGGTCGCCATGAGGGCCCCCGAGGACGCCACGTCACACGCGCGGCAAGTGATGCCGGCGCAGTCAGCTGGCTGGCGGGGTGGCGTCGCACCTGCGCAGCGCGCCGACCCGGCAATCTGGCCGTGTGACGTCATGAGCGCGTGCGGGCTGCCGGCGCCGGTGGGGCCCCGGCGGGAGTGTGGGCACGGTTTCGCGCCGCTGATGCAACTGCCGAGGGGCCGCCACGCGGGTCGTGTGCGTCGGCTGACAGCACGGCGACGTCCCGCCTCCGTCGTCTCGACTGCACCGTGTCAGCCCACGCGGGTCGTGTGCGTCGGCTGACAACACGGCGACGTCCCGCCTCCGTCGTCTCGACTGCACCGTGTCAGCCCACGCAGGTCGTGTGCGTCGGCTGACAACACGGCGACGTCCCGCCTCCGTCGTCTCGACTGCACCGTGTCAGCCCACGCGGGTCGTGTGCGTCGGCTGACAACACGGCGACGTCCCGCCTCCGTCGTCTCGACTGCACCGTGTCAGCCCACGCAGGTCGTGTGCGTCGGCTGACAACACGGCGACGTCCCGCCTCCGTCGTCTCGACTGCACCGTGTCAGCCCACGCAGGTCGTGTGCGTCGGCTGACAACACGGCGACGTCCCGCCTCCGTCGTCTCGACTGCACCGTGTCAGCCCACGCGGGTCGTGTGCGTCGGCTGACAACACGGCGACGTCCCGCCTCCGTCGTCTCGACTGCACCGTGTCAGCCCACGCAGGTCGTGTGCGTCGGCTGACAACACGGCGACGTCCCGCCTCCGTCGTCTCGACTGCACCGTGTCAGCCCACGCAGGTCGTGTGCGTCGGCTGACAGCACGGCGACGTCCCGCCTCCGTCGTCTCGACTGCACCGTGTCAGCCCACGCAGGTCGTGTGCGTCGGCTGACAACACGGCGACGTCCCGCCTCCGTCGTCTCGACTGCACCGTGTCAGCCCACGCAGGTCGTGTGCGTCGGCTGACAACACGGCGACGTCCCGCCTCCGTCGTCTCGACTGCACCGTGTCAGCCCACGCGGGTCGTGTGCGTCGGCTGACAACACGGCGACGTCCCGCCTCCGTCGTCTCGACTGCACCGTGTCAGCCCACGCGGGTCGTGTGCGTCGGCTGACAACACGGCGACGTCCCGCCTCCGTCGTCTCGACTGCACCGTGTCAGCCCACGCAGGTCGTGTGCGTCGGCTGACAACACGGCGACGTCCCGCCTCCGTCGTCTCGACTGCACCGTGTCAGCCCAGCGGGTCGTGTGCGTCGGCTGACAACACGGCGACGTCCCGCCTCCGTCGTCTCGACTGCACCGTGTCAGCCCACGCAGGTCGTGTGCGTCGGCTGACAACACGGCGACGTCCCGCCTCCGTCGTCTCGACTGCACCGTGTCAGCCCACGCGGGTCGTGTGCGTCGGCTGACAACACGGCGACGTCCGCCTCCGTCGTCTCGACTGCACCGTGTCAGCCCACGCGGGTCGTGTGCGTCGGCTGACAACACGGCGACGTCCCGCCTCCGTCGTCTCGACTGCACCGTGTCAGCCCACGCAGGTCGTGTGCGTCGGCTGACAACACGGCGACGTCCCGCCTCCGTCGTCTCGACTGCACCGTGTCAGCCCACGCAGGTCGTGTCGTCGGCTGACAACACGGCGACGTCCCGCCTCCGTCGTCTCGACTGTACCGTGTCAGCCCACGCGGGTCGTGTGCGTCGGCTGACAACACGGCGACGTCCCGCCTCCGTCGTCTCGACTGCACCGTGTCAGCCCACGCGGGTCGTGTGCGTCGGCTGACAACACGGCGACGTCCCGCCTCCGTCGTCTCGACTGCACGTGTCAGCCCACGCAGGTCGTGTGCGTCGGCTGACAACACGGCGACGTCCCGCCTCCGTCGTCTCGACTGCACCGTGTCAGCCCACGCAGGTCGTGTGCGTCGGCTGACAACACGGCGGCGTCCCGCCTCCGTCGTCTCGACTGCACCGTGTCAGCCCACGCGGGTCGTGTGCGTCGGCTGACAACACGGCGACGTCCCGCCTCCGTCGTCTCGACTGCACCGTGTCAGCCCACGCAGGTCGTGTGCGTCGGCTGACAACACGGCGACGTCCCGCCTCCGTCGTCTCGACTGCACCGTGTCAGCCCACGCAGGTCGTGGCGTCGGCTGACAACACGGCGGCGTCCCGCCTCCGTCGTCTCGACTGCACCGTGTCAGCCCACGCGGGTCGTGTGCGTCGGCTGACAACACGGCGACGTCCCGCCTCCGTCGTCTCGACTGCACCGTGTCAGCCCACGCGGGTCGTGTGCGTCGGCTGACAACACGGCGACGTCCCGCCTCCGTCGTCTCGACTGCACCGTGTCAGCCCACGCGGGTCGTGTGCGTCGGCTGACAGCACGGCGACGTCCCGCCTCCGTCGTCTCGACTGCACCGTGTCAGCCCACGCAGGTCGTGTGCGTCGGCTGTCGCGTGGATTTTCCAGGGCGGGAGACGAGTGAGGTTTTAGAGGCTTCTTGATATGCAATGTCCCGAGCGTAATCCTCGGCTAATGCCTATGCTGTACGTCCCGAGCGTAATGAAGCCATAATCGACTGCAGTCAGGCTTCGAGGTGTCCAAAAATCCAGCCGTCCATTGGACAACTATCTCTGTCTGTGTCTGTCTCCCGGCGAGAGGATGGTCTGCCCGATCGTGTCTGTCTCCCGGAGAGAGAGGATGGTCGGCCCGACTGTGACTGCCTCCCGGAGAGAGGACGGTCTGCCCGATCGTGTCTGTCTCCCGGAGAGAGAGGATGGTCTGCCCGACTGTGACTGCCTCCCGGAGAGAGGACGGTCTGCCCGACTGTATCTGTCTCCCGGAGAGAGTCTGCCCGACTGTGTCTGTTTCTCGATGTGAAGCCAGCCTGACCAACCCTGCCGGTGACCTGTGGCGACCTGTGGCGACCTGTGGTGGGGAGTGGGGTGGGGACAGACAGACAACCAGGACCTGGATGTGACGTCACCCGGCCTCGGTTGGCTCGTGCGATCGGTGGTAGGTCGACGTTCACAGGAAAAGGATTGCTGGTGGGGTTCACGTGTCAGGCGCATCATTCTCCCGATCCTTGTGGTTGATGAAACCTACGGCTTCCGTGTTCGATGTAGCTGCTTTTTCTAAAGTTGTGCCATCGACCGGGTTCCGTGAAGGTATTTTAGGTTGGACAGGCGGAAGCGAAGGGCGGATGTGGTCCAATGGCCGGCAACCCTGGCGGCGGCCAACAGGGACCTCGCGAAACTGGGTCCCCATTTACCACGGACCCGGATGTGAAATGCTCGGCGTAAAGCGGCCCCTGTCCGCCCAACCACACATGTCGTAAGTATGAAATCGATACTGGCGACGCGACATCATGACAGCGATTTCGTCACCTAACAATACACATCCCAGTGGGCGTACACCATTGGCCAATCACTGGGTACGACTTCCGTGGGCGACTGACGCCACACGTGACGGCCTGCCCCACACCGGCCAGTGACGTCCGGTACGTGACGCGCAACGCCGCCCCCTCACGCAAATAAACACTGGCGCGCGCCGGCACGATACGCCCCTTATCTAACTGCGCCTCGCCTGGCCCGCCGACTCCGCCCACAGCCGAGGGGCCGGCCGGGGCGAGCGCCACATGACACAGGCCGACTGACCGCCAGCCGTGCGGTGCTGGCCGGAACAGGCGGACGGTAAACAGATCTGACCGCCGGCGTCGGTCACGGTCGCTGCGGAGAACTCATTCATTTTGACAGGGGTGAGGGGGTGTGGCGGTTGCGCCAGATGTGGCCGATGTTAACTCATCGGTGCACGATTGTGCAGCCATGCTCGCAGACTGGCGTTGTACGTATGGCGCCGCCCTGTTATTGCTGGCCAGGTGTTCGTCCGCCATATGTATCCGAATGTGTTTATCTATCTCGTCAGATCGATTACAGCTCATTGGTTCAGAAAGCGCGCGTAGCGAATCTTGAGAACAATTGCTCGAGCATAGGCATATGATGCCTTGCAACATGGCTCGGTCGATTTCCGCCGGACTGCTCGGTGATCCAACTGTGACTAGCATTCAGCCTGGACGCCAGGCTGTCCGGCGGTGATCCACTGTGACCAGTATACGTACAGTGTCGTGTCTATATATACTGCCGCGCCCATACATACGGCAGGTGCGTGTCACCCGACCGCTTGGGGGGGGGGTGATACCCCCCGACTTCGGCGGTGCTCGCCGGTGGGCCGTCGTGATGGACCCTCGCCGCCCGTGACTCACCTGGCTCAAGACTGTGTTATCTAGTGGGGGACGGACTGTTAATGGAATGGCCCCCGCAATGCCACGACGGCATGTATTCGTTCCCCTGGAAGATTGCTAGTCGAGAGCGTGTTTTATAAAGCATGTCCCGCTACATTTTGGAAAAACGAAGTGTGCACCCCCGGCCGTTTCAATTTATCCACCTCAATTTAGAAGCAGGATCAGAGCCATGACGTATGTCTGCGGTGTGGATGCGGTGCTCGGCTGCCATCTGGACAGCTCGACTACTGTCTTGCTGGATGGGTTGCGTTCTTTCGTCCGCCTTTGTATGCACACCACTCATTTGTAGTCGGGTGGTAACCGAGGGCTCCCTAACTATTACACAAGTTCAAATTCGGTCTGTTAATTAGATAATTTGGTCAATACTTTCAACTCCTGAACTTCGCTCTTGTACGATGTGCATATCTCAATTCACCTTCCCCTTATAATTCAGCTTGTAGCACACATTACATCTCGTTCTGCTTCATTTGCGCATGCCCAGAGTCGCACCCAGGGGCAGGGGGCGGGCCATCCTAGGAAAAAGAAACACTAGATGAAGCAGGAAATTTTGGGATGCTCACCGCGCCGAAACAAATATTTTCGGTGCGTTTCACGCGTCCAAAGCAATCTCAATATTATGATTAAAAATCTAGACGGTCACTCCGTGAGAAAATCCTAGCTGCGCCACTGCCCATGCTTTCATTCAAAGGCGCAGGAAGACATCCGAAGAAGTAGGGAACCCAGTCGCTTTGAAAGTCGATTAATTCCGTGCAACTCCGATAGGGTTAATTTGAAAGTTTTCGAAATATGGGACGGTGGGTGGGGGCTGCCTCTCTGTCCTTGTGCCAATGCGTTCCCCACCCAAAAGCCCCAGTTCTATACAAATTGTCCCCCGTTAAAAACAAAAACTCAGGGTCTAGATGAAAGGTGCTGTCGGCCACAGACAGCTTGGGAAATATCGTTGCGTGTCATCATCATTAGAAAAGAGCATCCGTCTGGAGAGTAATGTAATCAAACACGACGTATGTGCGTGCGTGCGTGCGTCTCGTCTCGTCTCGTCTCGTCTCGTCTCGTCTCGTCTCGTCTCGTCTCGTCTCGCCTCGCGCGACTTATAGCTTACCGGCTCTATCGAACGCCGCGTGTTCTCATCGCCAGTCTGGAGTGAGGAGGGGGGGGGGGGGGCGGAAACCCTGTTCAATAATTTAAAACGTCTATTGATTCCGGGGCCAATGTGCTGCGGTTGCGAGGGGTGGAGCAGCACCCTTTCCCACAGGCACGCTATTTGCGGCCAATTTGTCGCCCGCACATTGCTGCCGATTATAGGTGCTGGCAGCTTTGGTCGAATCATGATTCGGATCGGCTTGCATGTGGCAGCGAACAGGTAAACAGAAGCGAACATGACGTGCGTAATGGGTACGGCAAACATTTGAATTGTCGTCCATTCCTGATTATGTTTCGGCGCTGGGTGTAAGTTTGACGGGAAAATTGTCTGGGTATGATGCGCATTATTAGTTCTAATCCATTATTGTTAATGACAATTTTGTGTCAAATTCTCGTATTTTATAACATCTTGTAACACGATGGGATTCCCACTCTTTTTCTGTCACTAGATCCATACTGAATTGGGTAGAACTGTGCATTTGGACAGCGTTTTGATGATGGAAAAAACACATTTTTCTCCTGTTGCATGATGTGAGGTCTTTCAGGTGAACATCTCTGATGCGAAATCTAGGCGCCTTTGGTGTGATGGTGGGACGCAGCCAGGGTTGGATTTGTACTTTGTAATCCTGGACGTGTAGAGAACAATTTTAGGCCAATCGAATACGGAGATGATATTTTTCTTAAAGCCTGTGACATCAGAATTTCAGCTTGCTTCCAGAATTTCACAGCTTCCAATGCATGTTGAACACTTTATAAGAGATGTCCACTGTCAAACAACATTATTTAACTCCCAAATGAGAAAAATGGGAGGATAATTTTCTAGAGAGGATAATGTTTTGGATGCAAAACATTCAGGAGCAGCATATTTTTCGAACCCTGAACGCAGCTGGGCTTAGTTGAGGTCGGAGATCACAATCCCGGATGCTTCCTCTCAGTGTACTCAATGTACACCGGAGAAATAGTCCCCTGTGGGTAGTGAACGGCTGCCAGTGCATGTGTGCATTGAATGCTTCACTGCGTCGTCCTCGAGCTCATTTTCTGTTAATCCGGCTCTTTTAGCTCGGCGAGTGATGTGATGATCCGCTAGCCATGCTCATCAATGTTGACTCAGCTCATCCGGCCACTGCTGCCGTTCACAACTGCCGCCAAGTCAGCATTGGTTATACAAATGATATTCGAGACCTTCAGTTTTTTGTGTCTTCCGCATACCATGGCGTCGATTTTGTAGCCATCCATGATGGGATGTAACAAATGATACGTGTCCACCCCTTCAATGACACGTTGTTTCTCCGCTATCGTTCTGAACAACATTTCCGGTCTGACCGCAGGCCGTGAGAAATATGCGGTGCCATTTCTCACCTAACCCTAGGTCATTAGAGCCCCACACAAAGGTGCCGATGGAAAGAGCGGGAGGGAGGGGGGCGTTCCTGAGATCAGTTTCATTTTGCTTCACTGACTCTGCAGTGCTATGAAGGCTGGGTGTCGCCGTGTTGTCCACAGCACTGCGTGTCCGTTCCTCAGTGTCTCACTGTGAGACATTGAGACACTGGAGCGGGAGGGAGGGGGGGGCGTTCCTGAGATCAGTTTCATTTTGCTTCACTGACTCTGCAGTGCTATGAAGGCTGGGTGTCGCCGTGTTGTCCACAGCACTGCGTGTCCGTGCCTCAGTGTCTCACTGTGAGACATTGAGCGGGAGGGAGGGGGGGGCGTTCCTGAGATCAGTTTCATTTTGCTTCACTGACTCTGCAGTGCTATGAAGGCTGGGTGTCGCCGTGTTGTCCACAGCACTGCGTGTCCGTGCCTCAGTGTCTCAATGTGAGACATTGAGACACTGGAGCGTCCAGTGCTATGAAGGCTGGGTGTCGCCGTGTTGTCCACAGCACTGCGTGTCCGTGCCTCAGTGTCTCAATGTGAGACATTGAGACACTGGAGCGTCCAGTGCTATGAAGGCTGGGTGTCGCCGTGTTGTCCACAGCACTGCGTGTCCGTGCCTCAGTGTCTCAATGTGAGACATTGAGACACTGGAGCGTCCAGTGCTATGAAGGCTGGGTGTCGCCGTGTTGTCCACAGCACTGCGTGTCCGTGCCTCAGTGTCTCACTGTGAGACATTGAGACACTGGAGCGTCCAGTGCTATGAAGGCTGGGTGTCGCCGTGTTGTCCACAGCACTGCGTGTCCGTGCCTCAGTGTCTCAATGTGAGACATTGAGACACTGGAGCGTCCAGTGCTATGAAGGCTGGGTGTCGCCGTGTTGTCCACAGCACTGCGTG
Source organism: Ashinkailepas kermadecensis (assembly GCA_034440615.1). Taxonomy (NCBI): domain Eukaryota; kingdom Metazoa; phylum Arthropoda; class Thecostraca; family Neolepadidae; genus Ashinkailepas; species Ashinkailepas kermadecensis. Next base: position 18,956 of record JAOTOM010001569.1, on the reverse strand, counting down.
TCCGTGCCTCGGTGTCTCAATGTGAGACATTGAGACACTGGAGCGTCCAATCGCGTGTCGAAACCTTCAATATTTTGAAAGCAGCGCTTCAGGCGATGGTGTGATGCGGAACGCCGCCGTAGGTTACTTTCTTTTCTCGGTATAACCCGGTGAAAAAGTGTCGCCAGAGGTCAGGCTCGATCTCGGCACCTTCAACATTGATGTGGACGTCACGACGTCTGCGACCAATCAGTGTGCGACGTGTTGCCGCGGTGTGTCCAAATTCATTTCCGCCTGAGCGGCAGTAAATCAAGATCCACTTTTCCTAGTAAATATGCAACTAAGATGTTGGATGGTACATATTATATTTTGCATGCGACTGTATAGCGTGATTCTAGGTCTGCGTACAGCCCAACGCCACTTCAAAACCTGTACGGAAATTGTAGGTCACTCATACCAGCTGTGTTTTGTCATCAAGTTTCCTGGATGCACCCATGGATGATGTGGACAAAGAGCTAAATATCTGACTTAATATTTTACTGTATCAATAATTGCCCCGTTATGTGCTGTCCTCCACCAAAGGTCCCGCATTTGGACCCACTGCGTGTTGTCCCTGATCGGACGTCCATGGGAGTCGCCTGGTAACGTTTGGCGGCCACAGTTCCCATTGAGCCCGCCAGGGGCGCGTCACCGATTTCGGACTGGGCGACGCTGCGTTCAGGTCGACTATTCGACCTGGGCGACGCTGCGTTTAGGTCGATTGTTTCGGACTACGTGACGCTACGTTCAGGTCGACTATTCGACCTGGGCGACGCTGCGTTTAGGTCGATTGTTTCGGACTACGTGACGCTACGTTTAGGTCGATTATTTCGACCCGGGCGACGCTGCGTTTAGGTTGATTATTTCCGACTTGGCGACGCTGCGTTCAGGTCGATTATTTCCATGTAGCGCCGCATGCATGATGATAAATTCTACATTTTTGTTTGCAGGGCCGTGAGACACATCCACCGCCACTGGCGACGCGAATGTGTCTGGCGTCAATTTCGCAGAACAGCGTCACAGAGCCGGTGCAGACACCCGCACAGATTACGGTGCAGGCAAACTCGGCGCGCGCCTGTGCGCCCATGGCGTTTTTGCCGCGCCGCCACACCTGCCGTCCGACCCACGCGTTCTCAGAACGCGCGCTCTCGGACCAAACTGAGGTGCATTTACGCGCTCCGCCAGATGTGCCCGGAAAAAATGCGCGCCAACTGTCGACATGCGATGTCCAACTTTGCGTGTCCCGACACGAGTGTGTGTGGGCGCCCCGGACCCAGGACGTGGCCGTGATGTGTAGGACTTTGGGTGTGAGTCGCTTCCGTATCTAGTTAGCGGTGGCGAGGTCGACCAGTCCAGAAGCGCCTGCGTGGCTGTGGCCTGGCGCACTAGCCAGACGGAGCTATCTCAGCCGGACATAGGCCACGACAGACGGAGCTACCTCAGCCGGACATAAGCCACGACAGACGGAGCTACCTCAGCCGGACATAGGCCACGCCAGACGGAGCTACCTCAGCCGGACATAAGCCACGCCAGACGGAGCTACCTCAGCCGGACATAAGCCACGCCAAACGGAGCTACCTCAGCCGGACATAGGCCACGACAGACGGAGCTACCTCAGCCGGACATAAGCCACGACAGACGGAGCTACCTCAGCCGGACATAGGCCACGACAGACGGAGCTACCTCAGCCGGACATAGGCCACGACAGACGGAGCTACCTCAGCCGGACATAAGCCACGCCAGACGGAGCTACCTCAGCCGGACATAGGCCACGACAGACGGAGCTACCTCAGCCGGACATAGGCCACGCCAGACGGAGCTACCTCAGCCGGACATAGGCCACGCCAGACGGAGCTACCTCAGCCGGACATAGGCCACGCCAGACGGAGCTACCTCAGCCGGACATAAGCCACGACAGACGGAGCTACCTCAGCCGGACATAAGCCACGACAGACGGAGCTACCTCAGCCGGACATAGGCCACGACAGACGGAGCTACCTCAGCCGGACATAAGCCACGCCAGACGGAGCTACCTCAGCCGGACATAGGCCACGCCAGACGGAGCTACCTCAGCCGGACATAGGCCACGACAGACGGAGCTACCTCAGCCGGACATAAGCCACGCCAGACGGAGCTACCTCAGCCGGACATAAGCCACGCCAGACGGAGCTACCTCAGCCGGACATAAGCCACGCCAGACGGAGCTACCTCAGCCGGACATAGGCCACGCCAGACGGAACTACCTCAGCCGGACATCAGCCACGCCAAACGGCCGCGAGCAGCCCGCCACGAGTGCCATCTGCCGGACACAAGCTATAAACACGCGGTTCGATCCACCAGACCACCCCCGTTGTACGTCGGCCGGGCCCTGCGCCAACCGGTCCAGTCTGCGCTGGTCGGTCTGACCTGCGCCAGCTTTGATCTGGGTCGCGACGCCCACGCGTGACCTGCCCCAGCTGATTTAGCCAGCCAGACCCACTTGTACGAGTCTGACGTCGGACTGATGCATCGTCCAAGCACCACCCGGGGAGATCACAATGTGAGAACCAATTTTTAGTTCAATCGTTTCCAGTGAATGCCGGTTGGCGCAGCTATGGGATAGGGACCACTTAGGAATTACAGGCACTTTTTCACTATGTCGAAGGAGCTCCGCAGCACGACTTGTAGAGCCAACCTCAACCGTCGTAGGGACACCCCCGCAATCTGCAAAGGTGGACGCCGGCCGTTGTAGGGACATCCCTGCAGTCTGCAGGGGAACCCCAACAGTTATAGGGGCACTCCTCCAATCCAAGAGCGGGGCACGATTACGGGACAAAGCGCCAGGGCATGTTCACCAGACCTCGAATGTTGACTAAAATGGGTTCATGTGATTATCGATAGCCCAGATTACGATTCTGAGATTTTAGTTTGCTAGGTCCAATGGCCATGGGTTCAAGGTCATCGAAGTTGTGACGTCACGGAGGAAGTGCATATTTACATTTTTATTTTTAATGATAGAAATTAGCGCAGCAAACATATGGATCATTTGAAATAGGAAGATGTACCCAATGCAGTAAACATAGTTATGGTGTGCCGAAGTCGAATTCAAGTTATGTTAACTCTGGGCCTTTTATTGACCTCGTGACCTTTTCAACAAGTTCTATTTTGATGATGTTTCTTTCTTCACCGAACACTGCCACATAAATTGTCTAACTGTTGGTGTAGGGGTGGCGGCTCTGCCGTCGGTGGGGTGTGGGGGTGATTGCCTCGGTGGTTTGGCGGGTGTGGCGGGTGAGGGGTGTGTGGGGTGTAGCTGTGCTGGGAATGTGTGCTGTGTACAATGGGTGTGTGAGCAGGTATAAGTGTGCGATAGTTAGGCCAACCGAGCCTTAGCTGAAACTGTTCTGATTGATGATTGAGGCTGCTGACTCTTGACTTATACAGGGCCAATTAAAACTGAGCTAACTCACTCCTCTGCTGATTATACATGTGTCAGGGATGTGTTCTGCTGTGTTTCCCCGCCACCTCCACCACACATTCCCCAAACCCCGACCGGCTTGATGGTATTTGCTACCGTCCCTAACACGAATTTATAGGTGTGCGAGGTCAAAGTTTTGGGAACACCATATAGGTAATTGAGTGCTTCTAGCCAAATTATAAAGATTACGTTGAATTTAGAAAATTAATGAAAATACAATTTGCCCCTGGTTACAATGAAATGTTCCGAGATGGGACTTTTGGATGCTAATAGTAGTATAATTTTGTACAATGTACCGCACGAAATAGGTGCCTGTGATTGAGCCCCAAGCGGCTTCCGCTGGTCCTTAAAGCTACCTAACACACATTCATTCTCCTCATTCACTTCACATTCGTTCGTCCCATTCATTCTTTCGTTATTAATTAATGAAATGCTTGGTCCCCAAATTTGACTCCCCCCCCCTCCCTTTCAGCGGTACACAAACACATATATCGACGGACCATTGCTCTTTTTGTGGTAGATTGGCCGAATATGTAAATCTTCCACTGCCATCATAGCTGGTCTCGCCATTATTGACAGTGTTCTTCGCCTGGATGAAGGCTTAATGCTACGAGGGGGCTCATCGTACTGGCTCCGAGGGCTTATACAAGTGCTCTGGTATCCTTGACTGACATACCCTAGCCTTAAAGAAAGGTCGGTGCCGAACCGGGCCTTACCCGCCGTATACTGATACTGTGCGACCAGGTGAACGTGCTCACGAGCGGGCACGGATCCCTACCACGTTGGGCACGTCCCCTGGCCGTCTTTATAGCCTAGCCTGCCCTACCCTTTCAGCCTCGGGGCTTATGGCACGCCAAACCTGTCCGAACGTTCCCTCCGCCCCGAAAGGCTACACGGCTCCGTGCCCAAACGTATAGCGGACGGGGGGCGGATTCACGACCGTGCAGTGTTTTGCCTTAACCTAGTGTTTGGCGCCAAACTCGACGGACGCAAGGTGGGTTCGACAGCCCATCCGACCTTGCATACTGTGCCCGCCCCCAGCTGTACCCCTGGATCACAGAGGCCAGCGGGCTTTTGCAGTCAAAGAACCAGAGCATGTGCTTAGTGCCCCCAAAGTATACAGTAATCGCACCCCGTCTCGCAATTGGACATCATCCAAACGCAGATCATATATATTTATATAAACAACATTAATATTCTAGTCAAGTTAAAAACTGGCCTTGACACTCATTACCCTTACGCGGGAACGTTCAGTCCATAAGAGGAGGGCTCGCAGGTCGACTGCCTCGCTTATGTGTGGATTTACTTTATATGGCAAATTAATATCAGGCAAACATCAAACACCATGTGGACACCATCCCTTGTGTTGGAAAGTGCAAACGGTACTGTCTACACCCCTTTGTCGGCTGTTGGTCACCCGGTCAAAGCGAAAGCGCGACGCGCACCCCTCAGCGCCCGAGGCACGGCCGCCATTTCCGTCTGGATGTAAATACCCTCCTCTCCATCTGATACCACCTGATCGCCGAGGTATTTACTATGCTGCCGTTCGGAGAGGGTCGTATTCCTTACGTCATCCATTGACGGTAGTATCCATATACGTAGTATCCATCCATAGACGTAGGTCACAGAGGTCACACACGGGTCAGTGGCATGACTTCAAAATGAGGGTTGAATGTGCATTATAGAAGGTATTTGGGTATGGGTGTCATTGAAAACTTTTTTTTAGAGAGCACGGCAGTGCCAAAACCCGTTGTGTGAGGTCGCAGAGGTCATATTGGTATGCACGCAGATCTAACTTTGAAATTAAGATTTGCGTCCAATGAAAAACCCCATTCGCCTTCTACAAAATTATTTAAGTGCAATCCTTCCTTTTCTTCAGTAATTGATTAATATCACATAACACATTTGGGTTACAAGCACACTTAGCTAACAGCGAACCACGCAAATAGGTGCAAATGTACATCACTGGCATGATCCTCCAAGGTTCAACACAGCACTATTCGAGGCAGGGTCAAGTATGTCAGTTACGGACGCGGCGTATACGGTGGTCAACATCCGCAGATATAGCATTATGTCTACCATCATACTCGCTTTCAATATCTCGGCACAGAGCGTTGAATTACCTTTGTGCTCTTCAAGAGAAGCGATTCACGTAACCGCTCTGCAGGTTTATCAACCACACTGCACATTTCGCATGCTGAGACAAATAAAACTTAATCCTAGTGCTGAGGCACAACTCACAGTTTTCAAAGAGTGCTGAAGGGTTGCGATTTACCCGTACGTCGGCTGCTGTAGGCTGTCACGATATACCGCACGCTTAGCCGAACCACCAATGCCATCACGTGCATTTGTGCCGTGCGCGGTTGTCAAAACAGAATTCACTCACATCTAACAGTTGAAATCTTTCTGGTGGCTACAAATATTTGCAAAGTTATGGTTCTGTTTAGATTTCCCAGCGCAACCATCGAAGAAGAAGTGGGCCTTCTTCAGTTCTGAATGCATCTGTTGTACGTAAGGAATCAACGCAGACTGGAACGATGCCACTGCAGCGTGGTTTGTGTTGGGGAGTTAGACCACGCAAAAGCTTCTATATGAATCGCAGGTGCATAGCGCTAACTGATGAGTGTATTGGGAGTTGCGACAGTGAAAACTTTGAGCCGCATCCTGGACGACGAACGAAAACAAAATCGAAAAAAGTACCCACCACGACCGCCTCACTACAAGAGATAGTCAGGCAGGTGCTTGAGGTACTGCAATTGCGACTGGGTGATAAAGTGGTGACGCGTCAGCTTCGATGCTGCATCACCAAGCGTAGGAACATGCTCGTCGGCCAGAAGCACATCAATCAACGTACAACGATCAACAGATCACACACAAACGTTAGGAGTGCCCCGCTGTCGGCCAGCACGCAATACTGAGGCCACAGACTTGCAAAGGTTGAAAACCCGATGGCAGGGCTGGCATTTACTTCCTAGAAAGCAGTACACAATTCGCGAACATTGTCCAGAAGTACCTTTAAATATATAAAAGCTTTTGTAATGTACCTTTCGTTTTCTCTGCATTTCGAACAGTTTTAGCATCTTCCTGCCAGGGCACACCCTGCCAGTGTCAGACTCGTGAAATTAAACCATTTTCCTGTTCAATTTCTGTTCCGTGACCGTGAACCGTGATATCGTTTTTAAAAAAAAACAAATTATTCAAATGTGACCTATGTGACCTATGTTTTTGTTGTTGACCTACATGGAAAGTTTATGGCCTTGTTGTTTTCTCCGAAGAAAACGCTCCCAAACGCTTCCACATCGAATACCTTGTACAATGCACACCTCAAGACTAAACGTAAGGGCTAGTCGCAGACTGGTATGTGTCCACCGTGACCTCTCATGCAATTCAGCCCGATATAATCGTGCTCTATCAACAAAGGGCTGTGAAATGAGGCCCATGTCGACCACTTCTACAATACAGACAGATCCACTGTACGGATGTCAGGTCATTGACCCCCATTTACCTTTTGTTACCCATGGCGTGCGTGACAATATCACCATTGTGATCTATAGCCAAGTAGCGTGACAATATCACCATTGTGATCTATAGCCAAGTAGCGTGACAATATCACCATTGTGATCTATAGCCAAGTAGCGTGACAATATCACCATTGTGATCTATAGCCAAGTAGCGTGACAATATCACCATTGTGATCTATAGCCAAGTAGCGTGACAATATCACCATTGTGATCTATAGCCAAGTAGCGACAAATCACCATTGTGACAATAGTGACAATATCACCATTGTGATCTATAGCCAAGTAGCGTGACAATATCACCATTGTGATCTATAGCCAAGTAGCGTGACAATATCACCATTGTGATCTATAGCCAAGTAGCGTGACAATATCACCATTGTGATCTATAGCCAAGTAGCGTGACAATATCACCATTGTGATCTATAGCCAAGTAGCGTGACAATATCACCATTGTGATCTATAGCCAAGTAGCGTGACAATATCACCATTGTGATCTATAGCCAAGTAGCGTGACAATATCACCATTGTGATCTATAGCCAAGTAGCGTGACAATATCACCATTGTGATCTATAGCCAAGTAGCGTGACAATATCACCATTGTGATCTATAGCCAAGTAGCGTGACAATATCACCATTGTGATCTATAGCCAAGTAGCGTGACAATATCACCATTGTGATCTATAGCCAAGTAGCGTGACAATATCACCATTGTGATCTATAGCCAAGTAGCGTGACAATATCACCATTGTGATCTATAGCCAAGTAGCGTGACAATATCACCATTGTGATCTATAGCCAAGTAGCGTGACAATATCACCATTGATCTAAAAGCGTGACAATATCACCATTGTGATCTATAGCCAAGTAGCTACAATATCACCATTGTGATCTATAGCCAAGTAGCGTGACAATATCACCATTGTGATCTATAGCCAAGTGACAATATCACCATTGTGACTATAACCAAGTAGCGTGACAATATCACCATTGTGATCTATAGCCAAGTAGCGTGACAATATCACCATTGTGATCTATAGCCAAGTAGCGTGACAATATCACCATTGTGATCTATAGCCAAGTAGCGTGACAATATCACCATTGTGATCTATAGCCAAGTAGCGTGACAATATCACCATTGTGATCTATAGCCAAGTAGCGTGACAATATCACCATTGTGATCTATAGCCAAGTAGCGTGACAATATCACCATTGTGATCTATAGCCAAGTAGCGTGACAATATCACCATTGTGATCTATAGCCAAGTAGCGTGACAATATCACCATTGTGATCTATAGCCAAGTAGCTTTTAAATTACATCCATACCGGGTACACTCTTTAGATGCAATATTTGCCACGCGACGCCATAGGGCTTATCCTAAAATTAACATGGGTGGGGGAACTGCCCCTGCATCCTGCCGTCTACAGAGAGGGGCACATCAGCAGTTGTACCTGCATCCGCCATTAGAACTAGAACAGGATCGTAAGTGAGAGACAAATGGGGGCAGAGCAACCGCCTTTGAAAAAAAATCAATTGAATGCTATCAAGATCCTCTTGCCATGCTGGGATCCCTCACACACATTCAGCGCCTGGCCTGCTGCGAGCCAACTGTAGCGCAGTCTGCACCACCAGGTGCCGCCTCACGCGCCGCTGCTGCCACCCTGTGAGCAGAATTGGAAGCCCTCGCCCGGTGTCTTCCATTGCCGCTCGTTTTCCGCCCGCCTCCGCCGGTGACTTTCCCCGGGACGTGGTCAATACGGCTCCGGAAGAGGCTCTTCATCTCGCAATTGATACCTGCCCCGCTGCAGTTCTTCCGCGCGTAAACAGTCGCGCCAAAACACTGGCGGTTCTGCCCGCTACTGCGGCACGTCATAAATGAAAGGCGGTGATTGAGACGATGGAACGGGAATGCAGGGCGAGAGCAGTTCTGGGGTGTCAGGGCCGGATTCAGACATTTTGACGGGGGAAGGATGGGGGAGCACTTATCTAGATTGGCGGCATTTCGCCGGAAGAGCTGAACGCGGGTGCAGTCAAGAGTCTTGGAGGGACGCCTTTTTCCAGTCAGAGGGACGCCGCATCTCCATGGGGGATGGGAATGTGCACATGCCCCCTATGTCCCCCCGATATCTGCTACGGCGGGGAGTTGTTCTGTTGGACAAGTTTTTGTATGCCCTAGGTATGCATGGGAATGTTTCTAGGCGAAGCATGCACCCTGTTTGAAAGGCATCTTGTCAAGGCCGAGACCCGTTTACGTCGGAGACAATCTGGCAAACAGGAGCAACGCCTATTTTCGCTGCACACAGGGACGAACACATTAATCCATGAAGGGGTATGCTAAGCATTCTCTTTCTGTTTAAACACTTTTTAATGAGGAGCCGGCATTGAAGGACGTATGACTGGAGAGGGGTTTCGGACCCTTGCTTTGATACCCTGCTAATACTAATTTGTCATTTTCCCTATTCAATCTGAAAATGTGTGCTGAAGATGAGGACCTGGACCCCCTGGTTTGATGAGAGATCTCCAGCCTTGGAAGTAAGTAATGCTTATTCCCTCGCCAGTCTCCTGACCGTGGTCGGCGGAATATCTGTCACAAAATCTGCCACTTCTACTGTAAATACCCTCTGGAGTATGATCAACTCCCCTGGGTTACTGCATCGTATTTCATCGCCGTTTTCCTGCAAAAGCAATATGTCAACGATATAATCACACTTTCACTATGACGACGTCTTGGTAAGACACGTCTAGGCGGAATGCTTGTCTAATTTTGGATTGTCAGCATCAGTGGAAGGCTAATTGAACATAAAGCAAGTCATGCAATCGTATAATCTATTGCAAGCAAGAAAACGTAATGCAAAGCAAGCAAGTCTAATCTAAGGCAAGGCAGGTCTGAGCAGCAGCAAAATGCTACAGTTAGAAATACGCCACAGCTGTCCTAAACGTGTCCCGAAAAAAGCTTTCTGAGAACGACTATTATGCAGAATGTGTATGCTGTTCTTTCGGGAAACATTTTATAATTTCATTCGTAGGCCAATTCTTTCTAGTCAACGCCATAGGGCTAATGGTCAAGACAAGATAAATAGTGGGGGAAGGGGGGGGCGGGCATCGACATGTTCCCCGGCCCTTCCAGAGATAACGCCCATAAAGCCGCGTGCTGGGGACGTCCCATTCGGCGGTACACTGTTGAGCTGGCAGAGTTATGTGAACTAATTTCGTGTGGAGCTGATCTTGGAAATTTAATAACACAACAGCAAATGCATCGCCGGAAACGGTGAACCAAAACGTGTGCGTCGAATGACAATGCACGCTGTTCAAGGTCGCATTCCAGGAACAGCCGCAGTGTTGCGTGCTGGGCATTGACACTGTCCGTGGCAGCCCGCCCCCTTCCCGGGGGCAGCCTTTGCCGCGCTGATTGGCGCCGCGAATGTGGTGGGCTCTTTCCCTGAAACGCTGTATCGAGCGGCCTGCTTCGAGTTTGGGAAGCCGCCACGTGACCGCGACATTGAAGTTGTGCCGGTATCTCCTGCCGGCGGTGCGCGGGGTGAACACTGAACACACCACCGTCACTGACTCCTCCCCGAACTGACCGTCAGTCGGCGTGAACACTGCACACACCACCGTCACTGACCCCTCCCCGAACTGACCATCAGTCGGTGTGGCAGGCGCGCTAGCCACGGCCACTTCCAACGATCGATCCTGTTCGGACCCCTGCTTGGAACGGGCGTGAAACGACATTTTCTCAAAACCGCTTCCGAAGCAATAACAAACTGATCAACTGAGATGTATGCGTTGAAAAAGTATCGAAGTGACGGGAGGCAAGGGAAGCCAACATGTTCATACGGCCGTGTTCACGGACCATCCCACCCGCCTGACAACTGCAGCTGGATGCCTGTGTGAAGTAAACTCGTCCAGCCGTGTGTGCTGACTGGCCTTCATTTTCCTGCAACTGGTTTTGACTATAGTTGCCTTTATTAGCTTACCTTAGTTTAAGGCATGCCATTGGATAAGCACGTGAAGGGCCTTTCACACGTGATGTTTTGTTTTTGTTCGTACTTTATGCATTCGAGCTTTTAATTGTAGATATGAACGTCGCCACAGATTTTGGATAGGAGGAGGAGGTTAAGAATGGCTTTCATTGATTTTGTCGTGCCAGACCATAAGCGTTATGTTCAGCTTTACGACGTTTGGTATCTGCGTGGTCCTTGTCCCCCGCCGTGGAGAAGCCATCATTGGGAGCACCAATGCCTTGCAGAAATGTAACATTTTGGCCGTCACTTTAAATCCCAGTTTTTAATTCAACCTCTTCAATGTCGAGCATGCAACTTTCCCACAAACACTGCCAGAAACACCCGAAATAGGAACCCTTCCTGAAATGAATGCCGGACAGCGGCGTCTCAACGAGCACCAGACAGCCAACACCGCTACATTAGCAAAGAAGAAACGCTTCTCGCAACGAACCGCAATACGGAGCCCATTATAAATTTGGAGCCCATTGGAAATTTGTCGTCCCAACTAGTTGATCGTTGTTTTAGCTCACGGCTACAAATGTTCCCATTTGCCGAAAAATGATTGGCTCAAATGTCCCAACGGAGTGTCACCGCAGCTTACACTTTCTGAACCAACATTATCCGCTGTATATCCCCCTGACTCTAGTTTTATGCTTGTCCTTGTCACCAATACAATGTTCATACGCAAATGCATAGCATGCATCTATGCACCCATGCATGCATGTGTGTGTATAATACACGCATGTATATATATATATATATATATATATATATATATATATATATATATATATATATATATATATATATATATATATACATGCATGCATATATGCATTCAAATATATATATTAAATATATATATATATATATATATATATATATATATATGCATGGCTACGTACATACATGCACACACCCACGCACGTACGCATATACCCACACTTACGCATACATGCAGCTGAGCAAACATTTTCGTTGATTGCATTAATTGGTAGCCGTAATGTTATGTGGCTGGTTTGATCTGTTGCACGCTGAGCGAGACACGGTCCACCTGTATAAGGCACGGCGTAATGGCAGATGGACTCCTCGTGCCGTAATGGCAGATGGACTCCTCGTGCCACGTATCTCGCGAACTAAAAATGCTAGCGATAGGGAAAGTTCAGGCCCGGCTGACGCAAAAAGAGCTCTATGCGCTGAGATTAGGATTCATGATCTGATCCCGAGAAACAATGAAGTTCTTGTGATGCTGTTACTGCTGATGTTGTTTTTGCTGATGCTATTTCTGCTTGTTGTGGTGTCGACACCTGGAACCGATAGCGAGGTGTTAACACCTGGAACCGATAGCGAGCTGTGTAGTTTCAGGAACACAAGGACATCAGTGAGCTATTTGTCAGTGAAACCTCGAAGCTATCTAAAATGGTAGACTTTATGTTTTGTGTTGACTCCAACTAACGACCGAGCTACATGACTTATGCAGTCGATGTGCCCCTAAACCATGCAACTAACCACCGATAAAAATCCTCAACCACGAATTTTGTCGGTCACTTTGGATAGCTTCGAGGTTTGACTGGCAAATATTTTACTGATGTCCTTGTGTTCCTGAAACTACGCAGCTCGCTGTCGGTTCCAGGTGTCGACACCCCGACACGCAATAACAGCATCAGCAGTAACAGCATCACAATGATTTCATTGTTTGTCGGGATCGGATCATCAATCCTGACCTAGAAGTCAGATGTATCAGAATGTTGCCGACAGATCGTCCGATTGCGTGTGCCATGCAAAACGCAATTTATTTCTGGGCAGGTGGTCAGTGTCGGTCGCTGTCCGAAGAGAGGAGATGGAGTGTGAGCTAACCCTCTTGTGAAGCAATGTGCTTCGCCCCTACAGAGCCGTGGGTTTATGACAATGTTCGCTGGATCCCTGTTTTGTATGTTAGTTATATGTGTGCACACAATTAAATGCCCCCACTTCTTCGTGTCCCTGTGTACGAAACGGTAGAGGCCAAGGGGAGTCAGAGAGTTAAGTTAACTCACTCCCGTTAGAAGCAAAAAGATGCATTTTTTCCATGTGAAGAATTTGCTATTGTCTGACGGCAAGACACGTGAAGACCGCCATTTTGCTATTTTGCTATTTTTACCTCCCCGCCTTTCCCGTGAATATTATGGTTGCTTTTATTTAGGATTACTTTTGCTTTTTGCTCAAGATTCCCTCAGGCTTTCTCTCGACTGACCTGCCCGCGCCGCGGGCCTATCCCGACTGACAGTGCTGCCACCTGCAGGACTGACAGTCTTGCCACCTGCCGGCACTGGGTGCTTATCCCGACTGACAGTGTTGCCACCTGCCGGCACTGGGTGCTTATCCCCGACTGACAGTGTTGCCACCTGCCGGCAGAACCTGCTGACGACGTCGGCGCCGACGCCGCAGGTGTTCGGCTGGCTGTGGCTGGCCGGACCCGAGTCGCGCGTATGGCGGCGTGCCTACTTCTGGCTCCGGCAGGACTGTCTCTACTATACCATGGAGACCAAGGATGTGAGTGTCACCCTGGAGACCAAGGATGTGGGTGTCACCCTGGAGACCAAAGGTGTGGGTGTCACCCTGGAGACCAAGGGTGTGGGTGTCACCCTGGAGACCAAGGATGTGAGTGTCACCCTGGAGACCAAGGGTGTGGGTGTCACCCTGGAGACCGAGGATGTAGGTGTCACGCTTCGTTCGAGTCGGTGTGGCCCACAATGCAGGGCTGCGGCTGTGTCGTGACCTGGGTTGGTCTGGAGTTGGGCTGGGCTGACGCTGAGCTTGCGGGGCTGGGATGGGGCCGCACCAGCGGAACTGATATGGAGTTGAGCTGGTGGGATTGGGGAGGGGCCGCGATAGCGGTGCCTGGCTGGAGCCGAGCTGGCGGGGCTGGGAGGATGCTGCGCTGACCGTGTTAGGCTACGTTGGGTTAGGTTCGGCTAGGTTTAGTTGTGGTGGAACAGAAATGTATGGTAGGTTACTCAGTGATCCTGGGCTTTGTAGATGCGGTACATAAGCGACGACAACACGAAGTTTGACGTTTAGCTAGCACCGGAACCTGAAATTAACTTTACATAGGTATATCAGCATTGCACCCGTCATAAGGTCACCACTGCTCATGTTGTATGTATGGGAGTGTCACACATATCTAGTGTTTGTAGATTACCGGCGCGGTGTTGTCGGCTACTAAGCGGGTTGTTTTCTGGTCATTACCGGGCTGTTGGAACTTGATTGAAGGCATCAAATTAGCCACTCCAGCGCCGGTGTGCCTGATTTGTGCACGTATTTAACCACATATATATATATATGTATGTATATGTGTGTATATGTGTGTGTATGTGTGTACGCGTGTGCGTGTGCGGGGGACCCATTGAAAACAATGTGCCCGAAATCCGAGGAGTTTTGGTAAAGTGGGGTGGGGATGGGGGTCCTAAGTAGGTAGGGTCTTCTTCAGAGCTTCACCCCCTGAACCAAATCCTGGCTACGTCACTGGTTACATTTATTATAAAAATAAATTCACTATTTTCGAGGGGTAACAACTGTCCCTCTGCCCCCTAATCTGCCGCCCCTGCCTGTCGGCGGGATTAAAAACATCTGGATGGTAAATGTAACGCAGGAAACGCTGCACCTCGTGCCACGTACCGTGCCGTGACGTGTCGTGTCGTACCCCAGCTGACGCCGCAGCCGACACAGGACCCGCCGGAGCGCGACCAGATCAAGGTGCCGTGTCATACCGTGCCGTGTCGTACCGTGCCGTCGTGTCATGACGTGTCGTACCCCAGCTAACGCTGCCGCCGACACAGGACCCGCCGGAGCGCGACCCGGCCAAGTTCGCCATGTTCGCCCAGCTGGAGAACTACGCCGTGTACGGCTGCTCGAGCGCCCGGCGCGACTTCAAGGCGCCCTGCGACGAGGCGGTGATCCTGCGCACCGGCCACACCCTGCGCTGCCTCGCCTGCGACGACCTGGCCACGCGCCGCTGTTGGCAGACGGCGCTCAGAATCGCCAAGGTACGGCCCAGAGTCACCAAGGTACGGCCCATTGTTGCCAAGGTACGGCACACTGTTGCCAAGGTACGGCGCACTGTCGGCAAGGTACGGCACAGAGTCGCCAAGGTACGGTCCACTTTTGCCAAAGTACGGCTCACTGTTGCCAAGGTACGGCACAGAGTCGCCAAGGTATGGCCTCAGAGTCGCCAAGACATTTCCTCAGGAGCGCCGAGGTGTGGCCGCCGGGTTGTCACGGTGCAGTCTCTGGAGCCTGAAGGTGTGGGTTCAGGGAGGCCAGGCACGCTCGTCCGTGGGCCGCCGAACTCTGTCTCCCGAGGCCGTCGTGCGGTCTCGGGGGCGGCGAGGACAGACCATAGTTGTGCAAAGGTATCACCTCGTAGTTGTCGAGGTGCACTGTATCCAGTCGTTTTCTATTCGGCGTCGAATGTCAATACAATTCCCCAAATTTTACCATGGAAGATAGAACGGCAAATTTTGCACATATGCGTCATTAAAACTGCGCAATACAATTCAAGAGAGAAGAAGTACTCAGAAAGCATTAAAGTGATCTGAAAGCGAAGAATTTCATCGCATGCCCATGTAATATATCTTGGGCGAAGACAATGCCAACGGCATAGACCATCGAAGATGGAAGTAACAACAGAAAACTGAGAACTTGAGATGTAGTTATTTGTCTCATTGGGTGTCATTTTGCCCTTTTCTCACGAATTTTGGCACAAGGTGAGGTGTCAATGTGAGGTCGGTGGCTGCCAGCCAATGGGCAAGCTCAGGGCACTTCAGGTACCATGGTGCTTCCTGACGTGTTTTGTTTTATTCGCCGACACTTGCTAGTGCGATTTTTAAAAGTAAGGTGAGCTGATCTGTGTATAGGTTGTTTGGAGATCATATGGACCTATATTGACTGAGAGAAGAACCGACGCAGTTGAAAGTGTCGCATTCCAACGATTTACACCACACGTACCGTAATATCATCTTCCAACCGCATCGCATCCATGATTGTCCGTGTGCGTGTGTTTGACCTGGTGTGACCTTGCCTGACCTGGTACGATGTCTGCACAGTACGGCAAGCAGTTGCACGAGAACTACAACTTCCAGCGGATCCAGCACGAGAACGACCAGTCGTCGGGCAGCCCGCGCGAGCCCTACGGCTACTCGTCCAGCCCCAAGATCGCCATCCCCCGTTCGCGCACCCTCTCCAACGCCGGACTGCAGGCCGGCGGCAGCCTGCCGCGTGTCACCACGGCGTCCATCCGGCCGGCCGACTACGACTCGGTGCGGGTTCCAAACGTGAGTCGGCGCCGCCCCCGCCCCCCCCCCCCCCCCGCCCCCGCCCCCGTCCCCGCCCAGCCGGTCCGCTGCCGCCGACGGGCGCGTTCACGTCTCCCTCCCCGCCCAGCCGGTCCGCCGCCGCCGGGCTCGTTCACGTCTCCCTCCCCGTCCAACCAGTCCGCCGCCGCCGGGCTCGTTCACGTCTCCCTTCACGGCCGGATGGTGGCGAGGGATGGGAACGGCGCGTGTAACTGGCCTTCGATCGGTTCATAGCCTTCGACCGGTTCATCCCGAACGGCGCAGCACGTGGACACGTTCGCCGTCCAAAGTGAGCTGTTTTGTCCGAGCCACACCCATGTGCACACTGTGGAACATATCAATGGCCATTGGGTTTCAGAATATGCGGTGCCTTGATATTGGCTGGGACCTTTTCTCGACTTTCACCAAGCTGAGCGTATCAAACCGAGCGTTGCTAGGAAACCACAATGCGGGGAATGGATTGATTTGCCGTACCGCTGTTCTATCTTGGTCCGGAAAGAAACGGCGTAGTAGCTTTTTAGTATCGTAAGACTGTGTCCAGTATGGATTCTGAAGAACTGATCATTGCATTCTTGATTAAGGTATGCCCACGAGACAACTAATTGATTGGTTGGTATGATGGTGGCTTCCACTGATCTGTATTTCAAACCGCAAGAAGTGATTAGGATTAAAATAAACATTCAAGCTAACAAAATACATCAGAAGAAGCCCCTGTGTCGGGAAATATCACCCGTCCTTGCAGTGGCGAAACCTGGAAATTGTTGGGAATCTAAGGACTTCTCGCAGTGGTTTTTAGACGCTTTTAAGTTCGTGTTTACCATGCACTGTCATACACATAATGTTAGAAATGACAAAACGTTGGAGGTGCGCGTCCAAGTTAAACGCCGCCAAAACGAGTGCAGCGCCACCTGCACAGGTTGCATGAGGCGCCGCAATAAATACCGCACTGTAATACTGACAACCACCAAATTCACGTCACACACAATGCTGCTTCTTCACCTTAATGTTTGTGACTACGGTGTATATATCAGTTGCGATCACGGTTAGTTGAAACGCGTAGTCAAATCGATGACGATCCCGAGACGGGATTGAAACCGGTTTTCCTAAAAAAAAACATTTTTTGACTACGCCCTTCAACTAACCGTGATCGCAACTGTTCTTCACCTCTTCCAGTTGCCCTGTCGCCTTTTCCAGTTGAACTGTCGCCTTTTCCAGTTGAACTGCCGCCTTTCCCGGCTGTCCGGTCGCCTTTTCCAGCTTCACCGTCGCCCTTTCCAGCTTCACCGTCGCCTTTTCCAGCCGCTCCGTCGCCTTCTCCAGCACCGTACACTGTACAGTCCTTCGAGAGTGCGTGCAGCTGTTACCCCGGACGAAACAGCTTCGGAGCAACGACCGTGACTCGCCCCCACCCACCCACCGGGACCCCACAGGCAAACGGAAACAAATGCATCGCGCGCGGCCTGCTCACTATAATGTCTGCGGGCCGTGTTGTTGGCGAGCTCGTGTCGTTAGTACCGTCGAGACGACGCTGTCGGTCAGCCGGTGAGGTGGTGAACAAGTGAGGAGGTGTCGGCCGGCGCCAGTCGCTGTCGCACCTGCACGTGAAGTCAGGTCACGTCCGTGTCACGCCCACACCTGCCGAATAATTCAGACCCGACGTGGCTGGGGGCACAGAGCACGACCTCACACATTCGGTTCACGTGACGCGCACCGAACGTGAACTATGAAATGTCACCGCGCCGACCTTAGTCTTATCACGTCTGGCCCTAGTCTTTTCACGTCTAACCTCGTCATTCTCAAGTGATATCCTGGCGTAGAGGTCACCCCAGGATATTGAAGAGCACGCTGATATTGAAGACCAGCCAGCCAGGCCCGCGTCACGCTCGAGCTTCCTCAGACCTATCACGATCCAGCAGGAGGATGTGGGTTGTGGTTCTCTCGTTAGGCTGGTGGTCAATCTAGTTGCTGCTGGAAGGCGTTCGTGTCAATTCCTTCTCATTCGCTGCGCAGAGGGATGTCAAGTTCAACACCAGCAACACTGTATCTATGCGTCCGATTTCAGAGCATTGCTGTGTCCATACAGCTAAAAATCACTTGTTTTGAGGGTTTTGAGGGTGAGCCCTTTGAATTGGATCAGCAAATTTAAGCACTTCGGACATATTATATCCAATCATCTCAGTGGTCTGAAAGACATATCCAAAACCAAATGACTTTACTGCAATGTGGATATGCTATGTGGTGGGGTAGGCCAGGCGACAACATGGTGCTAGCTACGTTGCTTCAGGCACGTTGTAATGCCATGTGTGGCACAAAAATGGAACTGAACCGTGAGCGGAGAGGCATAAAAGAATTTAGGTGTTGCTTACTGCACGTGCCTCAAGAAGCTCTTTCATTTGCCACGGTGGCAGCGTAACCATGTACTGTTTCAGTTATGCAGGCGCCGCTGGTGAGCCCTGACCGCTGTGTCTTCTGACGGCGCCGCTGTTGAGCCCTGACCCCTGTGTCGTCTGATGGCGCCACTGTTGAGCCCTGACCCCTGTGTCGTCTGACGGCGCCGCTGTTGAACCCTGACCCCTGTGTCTTCTGACGGCGCCGCTGTTGAGCCCTGACCCCTGTGTCGTCT